>JARYHS010002957.1:0-14012 GCA_031002005.1 Vandiemenella viatica
TTGCATTATTTGATAATAAACTCCATTTTGCTCAAGTATTAGCTTAGATATATTTGCTTGCACATTCAACAAAAAAATCAGACATGTTGTAATTATGTTCAGGATGCAATTCTTTATTAAACGAAGCAGCAGTGGATCGAAACTTTGAACACAATTTCTAAATCACTGTAGGGAGGGGGTGGGGGGGATTTGTAGAAAAGGATAAATGAAAAAGAAAAGAAATCATTCCAAATCTCTAAGAAAAAAGAAAACAAAATCAAAGAAATGTAAAAATTATAAAAAATTACCAACAAAACAATTGACGTAGGTATGTAAAAACATGTGCAAATTCGAATGTAGGCCCAAAAGTTTGTCAAATTTTCAAAGCAGTTGGTGAAAAACTTTCGAGGATTTAAGATTTTAAACAAGCAGACATTTACATTTTCATTTATATAGATTATGCTATGTTTTTGTAGGATGTATCACAGCTTAAATATGTACTATTTTCACTTGTTGCTGGTGTCAAATTTTCAGTCACATCATCCATCCACTTCTGATCTATTTAAATATTAATTGTTTAAATGGTAGAACCAATAAAACATTGGTAGCCTATTTAACTTGAGGTGTGCATGGACTATCTATTATCTAAAATAATTGGAAAATACTCTGAGAAGAAAAATAGAATCTTGCACATTATTATTATTATTATTTGCAATTGGACCCTGTCAGATCACGCAAAGCCTTAATGATTCAGTTTTCTGAATTTCCGTACAGCTCTCATTCTTTCTCAGTGGATTCTCTTCCTTTCTTCAGTCCTCTTCGGCCCTGGTCTCTTAGTCACTTCATTCTCTGGTGTTACTTCCCATTTGTTAATTTTTGATCTGTATGTTTGTCTGCCTATGATTTCTGGTGAGTTGATGTGATTTGCTGGACCCAGGGCATAGTTTTTAGCTGTTCTATGTAGGTCTTATGAATGAGTCTTGTTGCTGGGAGTCTGTGAATATGTCCATAAAATCTTAATCTTCTTTTCCTGATATCTGCCATGAGGTTTGACAGTGTTTCTGTTGCTTTTCAAGATTTTGAGCCTAAATCTGTCATCTGTTTTTTTCTGGGCCAAGAATCTTTCTTATAATTTTGTGTTCTTCTTTCAGAATTCTTTCTATGTCACCTTTCGTGTGCAATGTTAAAGTTTCATTGGCGTACTGTGTTGTAATGTCTGACTTTTGTGTATATGGACAAACATTTATTACTATAGGCCCTAAATGTTGTAGGTTCTACCGTTTAAGTTTTTGCATGCGAACTTTCTGTGCTATTTTGTCTCCTCCTGTGGGTTCAATGATTTCTGTCAGATACTTGAAGTACGGGACTCTCTCAATTTGTTCATATTTTGTGGTAAGATTTTGAGTATGGAGTTTTAAGCAGATGGACTTGGTTTTTTGGAAAGATATTTGTAAGCCTACACTTTCAGCGCATTCTTTGAGAGTTTCTATCTGTTTAATTGCAGTGGTCTTGTCTTCTGCTAGTATGGATAAATCATCTGCAAAGGCTAGGCGGGAAATTTTAATATCATTCTTGCATCGTCCGAGTTGTATGGGTTTCCAGTAATTCTGGTATTTAAGTTCTTTTTCTCATTCTTGGATGACTTTATCTAGAACAAGGTTGAAGAGTATCGGGGACAGACCATGACCCTGTTGAACGCTGGTATTGATCTGAAACGGTTCAGATATCTCGCCCATGAATTTCACTTTTGAGGTTGTGTTGGTGAGTGTTTGTTTAGTGAGGTTTAGGGTTTTTGGATTGAGCCCTTGCTCTCCGAGGATGCTGAAGAGGGGAGCAAATGACTGGGCTGTTCCTGAGTGCTTTATATTTTAGTGTGATTTTTAAATTGAATTGTTCTATGCAACTCCAACCAGTGCGGAAGCCAGTTTGGTACTCGCCAATTTTGTGGTCGAATTGCTCCTGCAGTCTTTTGAGAAGACAGGCTGAAAGAATCTTGCACATTGAAATAAAAACTTTAAAAATAATTGTAATGGGGTATATGACAATAAAATGAAAACTATGGAACTTTTATTATATATGAATGGTGGAGTAAGTGTGTCAAAAATTTGTTAAACAATAGTTACAAATATGTTATTCTTAATACAACAAAAATTTAAAAATACACCTACTAGTCACGTGATGCTAAAAAGTGATCAGAGCATGTGACATCACTCCTTGGTAAACAGAAGTTTTGCTCTCGTGTAGTTACTTTGTCTTGACAATATGGGCATCATTTTCTTCAGGTTTTAAGTTATTAATTTGTTTAGTTTTCCTCACAGAGCACTGCTTATTCATATTCATTTAGGTATTCAATTCCCATAATTCTTTGTGTGGGCTTTGTGGTTACTGACTGAGTGCGGTGGGTGAACAATTAACGTTCTGGCCTCAAATTCTGGAGGACACGAGCAGGGCCGCCGTAAGCGGGCGTGCAAGGCGTGCACCGCACGCGGGCGGCACATCGAGGGGGGCGGCAAAACGAGCGATCGACAGTCGCCGCCCCGCGATAGTTACCACCCGATTGTCGCCGCGACGAAATTTGCGGAGTATGTATTATGTAGCCGGCGACCTTTTTTTTTTTTTTAAGCTCAACAGCTGCTTCGAGCGGTCGGCAACACTTGGAATGGCAACAATGGGGGCGGCAAATAATGTTCAAAGGGGCGGCAATCTCACAGTTTTTTGACCCGGTTCGGAAATTTCCTAAATCCACCACTGGCTGTAGTTAGACAAGGGGCGGCATAATCGGTATTGCACGCGGGCGCTCAAACAGCTAGTGGCGGACCTGGACACGAGTTCGATTCCCCATCCGAGCATCCAGATTTGGGTTTTCCATGGTTTCTCCAAACTACTGGTTACTGCTAGATGTTTGCATTCTTCTGTCCAGTTGGTACTCACATTTTTTGGGGGTAATATATGTGTTTGTGCCATATACCGCATTGTATAGCATTCCATATAAGTTTGCATATCATTTGATAACTACGACGAGAAAATTTTTCTCATACTTTAGGAACAGATTTCATTGGTAGTACTTTGGAGATAATGCGATCCTCTCAAGCAGTATTAAGATAATGATCCTCAAAATTCTGCTTTTTGTTTATATTATGGTAACAGTTGGCACAGTGGTCTCATGAGCGGAGTGGGGGATTGGTAAACTAAAAGCTGAATGCTTTATTAGCACGAATCTTCATGCAAATAATTTTTATTCCCTTCATGTGGTGCACCCTGTTTGCACAGACGAGGCTCTGGCGACTGAAAAATTCCCGGTATAAGGAGTCACCCACTGCTTGCCAATGGCCTCCGAAAGGAGGGCAGAAGAGTGGGGAGCGGTTCAGGGCACCCTCTTACCCTTGGAGTTGGAAATGGCCCCTAGAGGTGGATGAATCAGAAATGATCAACGGCTTGGGGATGCAGAAGGCAACAGGAAACAACTGCATTAAAGACCCAAAGGGTATCCCGAGGACATGTAATCATCTCAAATTACATATATATTGATGACTTCTTCCTGGGTAAAATATTCCATAGGTAAAATAGTCCCCCAGTGGGATCTCTGTTCGGGGACTGCTCAGGGAGGAGTCATCAGAATGGATAGAAACATTCTATGAGTCGGAGCGTGAAATGTTAGAAGTCTGAATAGGACAGGTAGTTTAGAAAACTTGAAAAAAGGGAGATGGAATAACTTAAGTTAGATGTTGTTGGGATTAGTGAGATAAAATGGAAGGATGCTCAGGATTTCTGGTCTGGGGAACACAGGATAATTAGCTCACAAGCTGTCAATGAAGTCACTGGTGTAGGATTTGTAATGAATAAGAAAGTAGGGAAACGGGTGAATTATTATGAACAGTTTAGTGACAGGATTATTTTGATGAGGTTAGAAACTAAGCCCACCCCAACCACGTTAGTAAAAGTGTATATGCAACGTCACAGGAAGATGATGAAGAAATAGAGAAAATATATGCCGAAATTGAAGAATTAATCCAATGTATGAAGGGGGAGCAAAATTTAATAATCATGGGTGGGAGAAGGAAAAGAGGGGAGTACTGTAGGAAGTTTTGATGTAGGAGAAAGAAATGATTGAGGAAGCATGTTGTTAGAATTTTGTGAAAGATATAAACTATTCGTGGTAAACACACTGTTTATGACTCATGCTAGAAGGATATACACCTGGAAATGTCCAGGGGATACAATTAGATATCAGCTAGATTATATCATGGTCAAACAGATATTCAGGAATCAAGTTCTAGACTGTAAAGCGTACCCAGGAGCAGACATAGACTCTGACCATAATTTGATAGTAATGAAGTGCAGGCCGAAATTCAAGTGAATAAGGAAGCAAAGTAAGCTGAACAGACTGGAAGTGAATAAACTGAAACAATCTAGCATGGGAGAAAAATTTGCAGAAATGGTAGACTTAGGTCTAAGAAGTAACTCTGAAAGGAGCTCAACTGAGGACGAATGGAATGCACTAAAGACCGAAATAATGAAAGCCAGTGAAGAAACATTAGGCTTTAGTGAACAAGCTGCCTGAAAACTTAGGATCACAGAAGAAATTCTAGAGCCGATGGATCAGAGGAGAAGGTACAAAAATGTTCAGGATGAAGCAGGAAGAGAGCAATACAAGCAATTTAGAAATCAACTAAACAAGACATGCAAGAAAAGCAAAAGAAAAATGGCTAGAAGAAAAGTGTGAAGAAGTGGAAAAGGAAATGGTCATAGGTAAAGTAGATGTTGCACATAGGAAGATCAAACAGAATTTTGGGGAAATGAAGAAAAGCGGTGTGAACATTAAAGCTGCCGATGGGAAACTTCTTTTAAGCACAGACGATAGAGCTAACCGATGGAAGGAATACATTGAGAAACTGTATGATGGGGATGACTTGAACAGTAGTGTAATGGAAAAGGAAGGCGATGTCAACATTAATAACTTAGGAGATCCTGTTTTGAGGACAGAATTTAATAAAACTATGAATGACTTGAAAGCAAATAAGACAGTTGGAATTGATAAGATCACTGCAGAACTTCTTAAATCCCTAGGAGAAGAAGGAATCAAGAGATTATTCAAGTTGATATTGAAAAGTTATGAAACAGGAGAAATTCCAACTGATTTTAATAAAAATATCATCTTCACACTTCCGAAGAAAGCACAAGCCGGCAAATGTGAGAATTATCGCATCATTAGTCTAATATCACATGCTTCAAAATTACTGACCAGAATAATATGCAGAAGGATGGAAAGGGTAGTAGAAGAGATAGTAGGTCAAAATCAGTTTGGGTTTAGGAAAAATCGTGGTGCAAGGGACACAATCCTGGTTTTAAGATTAATACTTGAAAGGCGGATCAAGAAAGCAGAAAAATTTCCATGTGGCATAAGTGTTCTGGGAGAAAAAATCAGTATGCTACGATTTGCTGATGACATTGATTCTTAGCAGAAAGGGCTGAGGATATTGAGAAGTTACTAAATGGCATGAACAAAATATTGAAGGAAGATTTTGGAGTGAATATAAATCAAAGTAAGACAAAAGTGATGAAATGTAGCAGAAATGATATCAATACTAGTAGATTAAATATAAAAATAGGATCGGATGCAATAGGAGAAGTAAGTGAATTCTGTTACTTGGGAAGCAAAACTACAACCAATGGCTGAAACAGGAATGATGTTAAAAGCAGAATAGCACTAGCAAAAAGAACCCTTTTAGTTTCAAATATTGATGTGGGAATTAGGAAGAACTTTTTAAAACTCTATGTGTGGAGCACAGCACTTTATAATAGCGAAACATGGACTTTAGGAATAGTGGAAAGAAAGAAAATTGAAGCATTTGAAATGTAGTGCTGCAGAAGTATGCTAAAATTAAGTGGACTGATAAAGTAAGAAATGAACGAGTTTTGGAAATGATGGATGAGGAAAAAAGCTTGTGGATGAAGCTTACAGAAAGAAGAGACAGGTTGGTAGGGCATGTTTTGAGACATGCTGGATTAGTTAATTTGCTGGTGGAGGGAACAGTCAAAGGTATTGGAATATATGAAGCAGATAATTGAGGACATGGGTTGTAAGGGATATTTGGAGATGAAGAAGTTAGCACAAGATACTAACGGACGGAGGATTACATCAAACCAATCAAAAGACAGACTACAGAAAAAAAAGTTTTATTATCAGAACAAATCTTTTTGCTAATTTATGTAAGACATTCTAAAGAGAAACTACTAACATTGCTTAAAAAATTTTCACATTTCTTCCTGTTCTTACCAGAATAAAAATGCATGCGTTTTGCTCTGAATAATGATTTGAAGCAGTTGAAACAAAAATACATTTTTTTTAGTATTGCTGTTTGTGTTCTTTACTCTTCATATCTGCTCATTTGATAGGTAATTTATTATATTTCCATTCACTTTTCTTGCTCCAGTTGCTGTGGATAAACCTGTCTGTTTTCTCAGTGCCATAAATACAATACCACCTTCATTACCTTTACAAAATGTCAAAACATTCTCCATTCTTACATATCTGTATATGATGCACATTTAGTTGCACATACTTCTGGTGGTGGTAATCACCGGTCACCCCAATTGTATTGTCATGAAGCATCAAGGAATGGTAACAATTGCCTTTAATATTGTAAATGCAAACTGTGGTTGATCAGATTTTTTTTAATGCTCACAGTGCATCAGTTACTGCAGTGTTTGAGCTTGAAGATGGAACAGAGAAACGTTTTACTCGAGTAGTATTGGGTTCATCATCAGAACATCGGATAAACCGTGAGGTATGTATCCACTGTTTCTAAATTTATTAATATCCATAATGGTACTTATAATTTTTTTTATTAAGTTATATTTTTTTTTATTAAGTTATAATTCACATGAAGGCTTTCATGTTACTTGTAAATTTTTCACATTATGTGTCAATATCTTTTAGTCCATATCTCCATCGTATGATTGGAGGGGTTCCTAGCAGAACATTGAAATGTAACTTTCATGGGTTCATCGTCATGTAATGTGGGGAAGGTGAGATGAGCTTTCAGTGGCTTGCTCCTGTGCAAGTGCTGTGACAACCATAACCACAACACTGGTTCCAGACACTGATGTGATTATACAAGGCTAGTCAAAATGATTGCAGCGATTTCATGATTTTTCTTTTTGCTGGCCTATTATAGGTACGATGATGGGGTTTGCTGTTATAAGACAAGAGGCTCTCCAAGTTTCGATTGCATTAAATGCAAGCTTCCTACGGTGGCCGCAAAAGTGATAAAGATGGTTGAAAGTGAGAAAGCGTACGTTGTTCTTGAATTTCATTCGACTCAGTCTGTGGTAACTGTTCAGCGACACTTTAGAACAAAATTTGGCAAGGATCCTCCGCATGCTAACACCATTCAGCATTGTTATCAACAGTTTAAAGCCATGAGATGCCTTTGTAGAGGTGTCTGAAGAAACCATTGAATGTGTGCACACCAGCTACGTTCGTAGCCCAGAGAAGTCTACTCCTCGAGCGAGCAGGGAATTAGGTATTCCACAGAATACCGTTCGGAGAATCCTATGGAAGTGACTGTGTATGAAGCCTTACAGGTTACAGTTGCTACAAGCACTGTCGCACAATGATGAAGTTTGTTGTTTTCAATACTGTGTCCAATGTCTAGAACAAGGCGAAACATTTGCAGAAAAACTTGTTTTTAGTGATGAGACCACTTTTCATGTGAGTGGGAAAGTGAACAGGCACAATGTACGCATTTGGGGGACTGAAAACCACCATGCTGAAGTGCAGCACACTCGTGACTCTCCCAGAGTGAACCTGTTTTGCATGATCTCACAAAAGAAACTTTATGGGCCTTTTTTCTTTAATGAGGTGAGGATCACAGGGAAAACCTATTTGCAAATGTTGGCTCATGCCACTTCTGGAAGCTGACAGTGGAGATATCATTTTCCAGCAGTTGTCCGTAATTTCCTAAACACCAGGATTCCAAACAGATGTATTGGTCGTGCTGGGGATGCTGATCGTCAGCTGGCGTCACGGCCTCCTCGTTCCTAACCCCCTGCGACTTCTTTGTTTGGGGTTTCGTTAAAGACACAGTGTTCGTGCCAGACGTGCAGGTTCGCATCACCAATGTGTTTGCTCTCATTGACAGAGACGTGCTGGATCGGGTATGGCAAGAACTTGATTCTAAACTTGATGTGTGCAGAGTCACTAAAGGTGCACATATTGAACATCTGTAGACACTCAAAACTTTCACAGTTTGTTTATATATCTGTGTAATCTTGTAAGTTTTTTGCTGTTATCAGTCTTTCGACTGGTTTGATGCAATCCTCCATCCCTTCCTATCTTGTGCTAATCTCTTCATCTCTACATACCCCTTACAACCCACGTCCTCAATTATCTTCTTCATATATTCTAATCTCTGTCTACCTCTACAGTTCTTACCTTCAACTGTTCCCTCCACTAACAAATTAACCAATCCAGGATGTCTCAAAATATGACCTACCAGCCTGTCTCTTCTTCCTGTAAGCTTCTTCCATAAACCTCTTTTCTCACCCATCATTTCCAAAACTCGTTCATTTCTTACTTTGTCTGTCCACTTAATTTTCAGCATTCTTTTGTAACACCACATTTCAAATGCTTCAATTTTCCTTCTTTCCGGTATTCCTAAAGTCCATGTTTCGCTACCATAAAGTGCTGTGCTCCACACATAGAGTTTTAATTTTTTTTTTCTAATTCGTAGACCAATATTTGAAACTAAAAGATTTCTCTCTTTCATGAAGGCTCTTTTTGCTAGTGTAAGTATATTTCAAGTAACAAATCTGTAGTTATTTTCTGAAATCATTTTGACTAGCCCTGTATAGCTTTGTGCTGCTGCTCCATCTATACCCTCCACCTTACCCCATTGGTTGCACACGGAGGGGATGAGGAGGATTATGACAGTACTTGCACAGGACTTGAGGATAACAGCTGAGCATGCCATTGATGGCTCATCTTTCCATGGCATAGTCTGGTGGTGAACCCCTGAAGATTACATTTCAATGTGTTCTATATTATTAAACATATACTGTATGTGCTTTATTTGTCTTTTTCTACAGTTGTTTTCTTTAACTTTAACTTCAATCAGCAAATTAACTAATCACTGAAGTCCTCAGTCTTTTTGTATTATTTTTACAAAGTTACATTCTTCACATAATAATTTCTATTAGTGATTAATTTTGCTTATCATCATTTCAGTAAATTTTGAACGCCCTTTTACTGCACCATTTTATTATTATTTCCTTTCTAAGATAAATACACCTTCAGAATTGTTTTTTCTGGAATGCATGACTATTAGCTATTAAATATGGACTCTAACTAACTAACAGAATTCTACCACTCATCCAGTTTTAACTATTTCTTTTATTGTTGTCATTTCTGTTGCACTTAATGAACTTTTAATTTTTGTACTTCTTCCACACAGTCACATACACATGTGCATGCACGCTCTCTATCTCTGTATACAGTGCTGTGGAACCTTGCCAGTAAAGTGAACCACGTTTCCACCATCCCAGTCACTGGTGATAGCTTTCCCATCATAGAAAAGTGAAACCTCCTGTACCATATACCAGTTAACTTGCAACTACTATCTGGTTTCCTACAATGGTCTAACAGGCAATCTACATCTATACTCGGCAAATCACAAATACTGTGGGTGGCAGAGGGTGCTAAGCACCAATCCTAATTCTGTGCATTCCAATCCTGAACAGAACGAGGAAAGAAGGAATACATAAATGTATCAGTACGGCATCTTATTTCTCGAATCTTATCCCTCCTGTCATTGCGACCTAAATAGGTTGGCGGAAGAAGTATTTCATTGCACTCGTAAATTAAAGATTTTCTCGTATTCTCCAACAAATTCAAACGAAAACAATGTCATCTGTCTGCCAAACAATCCGAACCCAACCCACGTATCAGCTCTGTGACACTTACGTAAGGACTGTAACTAGCGGTCACGAATCGAGCGGCTCTCCTCTGTACTTTCTCTAACGTGTCAATCAATCCCTTTCGATACGGATCCAAAATTGCACAACAGTATTCCAAATGCGGACGCACTAGTGTTTTGTACGCTATTTCCTTTGTATAGGCATTACAACTTCTCAAAATACGACCTGTGAATTGTAGTTTAGAATTAGCTTTGCCTATGGCGGAAGTTATGTGCAAGTCCCATTTCATGCTTTGTACTGTTACGCCTAGATACTTCAGGGAATCCACAGTGTCAACAACTGAATTGTTTATTCTGTACTCGTGAACAAACTAATTCATTTTGTTACTTATCTGCATTGCCTTGCACTTTTTGCAATTAAGTGTAAGCTGCTATTTACGGCACCAATCGAAAATAGCATCCAAATCGCGCTGGATTTCTAAGCGATCGTCGGAGCACCTTATTTCCCTATAGATAACTGCATCGTTGGCAAACAATCACATCCTGCAATTAACGTTGTCACCGAGATCGTTTATAGAAATGAAGAATAGAACTGGTCCTATTACACTTCTAGCTTAGAAGAGGCTTCCCCATCAACAACGACATACTGTGACCGACCAATTAGAAAATCACGTATCCATTCGGAAATCTGATTAGATATACCGTACGCTCGAATCTTCGCTAAAAGTGGGTTGTGTGGTACAGAGTCGAAAGCTTTCTGAAAATCCAAGAAAATAGCATCAACTTGTGATCCTGCATCAATAACTTTCATTACATCATGTGAAAATAGAGCCATTTGGGTTTCAAAATGATCGGTGCTTCCAAATCCCTGTTGGTTTGCTGTAAGTAACTCGTTTTCATCTAGAAACTTCATAATGTTAGAACATATGACATGCTCCAGAGTTCTACTGCAAACAGATGTTAGAGATATGGGTCAGTAATTCCTAGGATCTCTCCGATCTCCTTTCTTGAAAACGGGAATCACCAGCGCTATTTTCCAGTCAGAAGGTACTTTTCTTTCTTCTAAAGTTTTACGAAATATATCTGACAGAAATGGTTCTATTTCTTTCGCGTGTTCCGAAAATACTCTTACTGGTATACCATTGGACCTGGCGCTTTCTCCCACTTCAGGAGCTTTAAATGCTTTATGATACCTACACTATCAATTTGTATTAGATCCATCTCAAATTCTACACGCCGTGGAAAAACGGGAATGTTTTACATGTTTTCGTCAGTGAAGGAATTTTTAAATTTGGGTTAAATACGATAGCCTTGTCGCAGCTGTCATCAACTTCCCGACCGTCTTGTAGTAGAACTGGCATATTGTTATCACAACCACTTATTGTTTTTGCATATGGCCAAAATTTCTTTGGATTTTCAATCAGGCTCTTGTAAAGTGAGTTGCAACGAAAGTCATTAAAGGCCTCGCGCATCGCATTCTTGACCTGACCTCTTGTCTCAGCTAACTTTTCTAAATCACTCCTATACGTTGTCCTCCTTGAGCGTGCATATATCTTTCTTTGCTTTTTAAGTAACCTTTTAACTTCACGTGTATACCACGGGGGACCGTTCCCATTCCTGATTGTCCTTCTCGGTATATGTTAATCCATACCTTCCCTGACTATATTTATCAATTGAAGCCACATCTCTTCAACCGAGCCTCTTCCTTCTATAAAGGTAATGTAATTATCCCTCAAAAACGTTCTTAAACTCTCCTTTGGGGCCTTTTGGAACCTGTAAATGACCCTTTCTTTTTGCGCACGGCTGTTAATTTTACTGTAGCAATTACAGCTTTATGATCACTTATTCCCGTGATGGTAGAAATGTCCGTGAATAATTCAGGCCTATTTGTAACGAGAATATCTAGAATGTTTTCGTTATCGTTGTGGCACAGCGTTGGTTCAGTGAAGAGCTGCTCAAGATTAAGATCTGAGAAATGGTCAAGAATAATCTCACAGGATATTTTATCCCTGCCATCAGTAATGTGGGCGTAATTAGTCCAGTCGATATACGGAAAGTTGATGTCACCTCCTAGTATTATTCCATGATCCAGAAATTGACGAGCTATATTACTTACGTTATTTCTTAAGGCCTCAGCAACACCTACATCTGCATATGGTGGACGATAGAAAGACCCTATTACAAGTTTTGTCCTAGCTACTTTTAGTCAACTCATGGGATTTCACAGACCATATCAATATTTATTTCGTTACACAACAGGTGTTTACTAACAGCTATAGTAACCTATCCTTACAGAAAACATTCATGCTATTGTTAAAAATTTCTGCTGAACTTATATCCGGTTTTAACCAGCTTTCGGTACCTAATAAAGTATTAGCTTCTGTGCTACTAATAATGCTTTCAAGCTCAGGCTGCTTATTACAAACACTTCTACAGTACTACGAGTACTTTTAATGGTCGAGATTGATTTACGCTACTCCCGACATATGGTGTCGAATTTAATTGGGCTGCCCGTAACTGTAATCCCAGCTTCGGGTCTTCCTCCCTCAGCCTAAAAAATCCCCCAATGCACTCCACACGCTCCTTGCCACCCGTGTAGCCGATTCACGTGTGTAGTGCACACCTGATCTATTCAAGGGAACCCTACACGACTCGACCCCAGGGCGAAGATCTAGCAATCAGCTGTTGGTAAGAATAAATGGCCACAAACAGTATTACTCATAATTAGGACTGCCCAGTAGCTTGCCATGATAATTGCCTCACTATTTGTGCTAGCAGAACCCATGGTGAAATTAACCACATCCTTTGCCATGGGCATGACTTTCTATGTTATTTCCCTGAAATGTGTAATCTTCCAAAACCTACTCACTGCCCCTTGCCCTTTAGCAGACCACGAAATCTCAAGAACATCTTGGGCCACACATACTCGCATAACTATTATCTTAGATTACCAAATGGATATTTCCCATGCAATAGATCTTGATGCGAAAATCTGTTCCATTCCTACCACAAAGGAATCTTTCCCTATTATTGGATATGTCACTTGCATAACTATATGCCTCATTTACCAACTTATCTGCCTTCATGGCACAGCTTCTTATATTGGCTTCACCGCTAACTATCCATCAGGATGAATGGCCATAGGCAAACAGTTTATACTGACAATCTAGATCGCCCAGTGTCTGTCTATTTCAGTTCACACAAGTATAATAATTTCAGCAACAGTTACGCAGTGAGAGCTATCAGAATTTCCCCTGATTCTACTACCCCTTCCGAACTCCAAAGATACGAACTATCCTACCACTATATCCTTTTTACCAGGTATCCCGCAGACTCAACCCCTGTTAAGACGTGTGACTCGTTGGGTTAGGCACTCTTCCTTGGCCATGTTTTACTGCTGAAGAAGGCCTAAAGACATAATAATTGCATTGTACCATGTCATTCCGCCTTCAATTGAGGTAAATGGGGCATGTGTGATCACATCTGACTCCACCAAGTGTCTCATCTACTTGCAGGAATAAGGGTCAAAACTGAAATATTGCCCTACACGTGTTCATTCTTTTTTGTGTTCGTCATTCCCAGCTGCCATTGTTTATGGTAAGCGTTTGGTTTTATTTCCCCATCTTTCCTTATTTTCATAGCCTTAAAGCATTTTCCCGTTCATTGTTATATATAAATAAAACATTTGATTAGGAGAATAATCATCATTTAGCAAAGGAGAGGATTGATACAGTGTGGACACACGGAAAAATATGTAGACATATGGAGCGATTAAATTTTCAGGCTCATATCCCTTCTTCAACAATATAATGATGTAGTTGCCTGATGGAAGCTAGCAGCTAACTGAAGCTGCAGAACACAGGCCAGTGGCTCATGGTGGGGGGAAATCAACATGGTGGAATGTGTGGATGGGAATTGAAAGGCGTAAACTAGAAAATTGTGAACCAAATTGCGGAAGGTAGCCGTGGCAGAGGTCAGCAGAAAAATATTATTATCTTTTACTTGAATATAATACATATATAAACAAAAAAATTAAAAGAACAAAGATATTATATTCAACTAAAAGATTAGCTCTGGTGAGCGGTGGTTCTGTGGAAAATGATAGATGTTGTGTGG
>JARYHS010002958.1:0-66999 GCA_031002005.1 Vandiemenella viatica
ACTGGGCAGCCTCAGCAGCAAGCAACATGTAATCCCCCACAATCGCTGCAGACTACTTCCTTGCGTTGTTTCGTGCAGCCCGCTGCACGGCGTCCATCCCCGTACCTGAAGCAGAACTCTTTTTGACGTCAGATGCGTGCTGTATGCCCGATGGTTTGGCACCTATAGCATTGCTGGAAGTTGGTGGGAATCCTGTTCTTCCGGTTCTGCATGGGGCCACCATCAAAGGGCGTTAATAGAGGCATTAGAGAAGGCCCAAAGAAGAGCCGCCAGATTCGTGACAGGTACATCTAGCTGGACAGAAAGCGTAATTCCGATGTTGAAGGAGTTAGGTTGGGAAGACCGAAGGTGTTGCTTTCGGCAGAAGCTAATTAAAAAATTCACGACTGACGTGTTTCAAGATGACAACAAACACATATTACTAAAAGCAACATTCATAGCTACAAATGACCGAGAAAATACGATACGCGAAATCAGTGGAAGAACCGATACATTTCTGTACTAATTTTCTCCTATAGCGATTAAGGAATGGACTCGGAAGGATTTATCAAGCGATAAATCTTAGAATCCTGTAGGAGTAGGTCTCGATAAACCGCTCCTGCCGCCCTGATCTCGGCTTTCTATGGTTTTCCAGATCAGTCCAGGCAAATGTCGGGATGGTTGGTGAGAACAGCTCATGTCCTGCTCTTCTTATTCTCTCCCCGTATCAGAGACGTTGGTCGGGCATTGGTGGCGACTCATTAATTCAATTGAATTGCGATGGGACGCACCCTCCGGTGGTAATTTCCCTATTAATCTAATTACACTTTTCTCTTATTATTACTATTATTAGTGACGAATTCTTCTAATAAATGGAAGACGTTAAGCAAATGACCCAATCATGTTTTCTTTCGGTTCTTCTTGTTGTTCCAATGAGCTTCCATTCTTCCGAGAATGGCTGTTTGCGTCCTTCCCACCACTCTGGCGTGTATTGTTTTTGTTTTGGTTGCTCAGTTGTAACTTCCTATTTGCCTACTCTATGTCTGAAGGTATCTCGTTCTAAAATGTCGGTTGATCTTGTCTTTGTCTTATTGAGATCCTTTCGAATTTCATTCAGCCAAGGTATCGAATTTTTAAGTGAGGTTACATAATCTATTACATTTTTTCTCCATCGATTTTCTGGTAATCTGTGACCAAAGAATTTCATTCGCCTTTCGTGATGTCAATTTTGATGTTTGAAAACTTTTCTGTTGTTTTGATTAGTTGCAGTCTGTAACCATTGTAGTGACCCGCCCTACGAGTCACCACTAAAAGGAGAGAGAGAATGTGGGCAAGGGTTGCAGGAATAACCCCAGTAGACCCTCGTTTAATCTGCCACTCGGGTTAGCAATTTTTCACCATCATAGGAGAGCTCTAAAAATAAGTAGTCACAATATAGCACATATCAGAACATTTATTAGCCTTTGTTATTCGCCTCAATGGCGCTGACAATTATTATGCAGAGGTATTATTGCTTCCCCATGCAGCCGTGTCTCGGCCAGCAACAGCGAGCTAAGGCTACAATATCTCCCAAATTAGCAATGACCATCCCCGAGAATTAGACAGTCGGCCCCACCTGACTTTATTGGAGTCCCGTCGTCACTCTGGCAGCGTGTCCGGCGATCACGGCAGGCTGGGGCGACGTGCTGGCTGCGTCCCGCAGTGGCGTCGATCCCGGGTGCTGTCTGCCTCTAGCCCAGCGAAGACGACACCTCCATCAGCGGCACCCCTCTGCAGACGACTTGTCGGGGCGAGTCGGCGTCGAGCAGTGGCGTCGATCCCGGGTGCTGTCTGCCTCTAGCCCAGCGAAGACGACGCCTCCATCAGCGGCACCCCCTCTGCAGACGACTTGTCGGGGCGAGTCGGCGTCGAGCAGTCTTCTCTCGAGCTCCGTCCCAGAGCCTAAGGTCTTAACCCCACCCCCACCATCGAGCTCTCCATCCAGTGGGGACAATTTTCCACCAATCATAAATCTGTTACCAGGCCGTCTAGGTGACTTCTTTGAGACAGTCATTGCTCCAACCCCTACTTATCAGCACTCTACTTTCAGGGCACTGCCTCGGAATTTGTGCAACCTGTCTAGCTCGCTTTTGCTGCCTTGATTTCGACATCGGTATGCGTACCAGCCGTGACGGCTACTACATCTCCCCCGCCCCCCAAGTCTGAAGTCCCCTCAGACTGATTTCTTAAGTCTACTTTACAAAGAATATGTACATACAATATGCTTAAGTCTAAATGTGAGGTTCCCCCCCCCCCTTTTTCTTTTTCTTTGAGGTACAATTAGAAACTTCTTAATCTAGTGTAGGCGGTTGCCATCAGGAGTTTCTCGCGACCGCGTGTAGCAGCGTAGCATGTGTGTGGCCTCGCCACGGCCTTGCTTACTGCGCGCTACGCCAGCCCTGTGCCAGCAGATTCCACCGGCGTCAGCGTCTGGCCGCAGCACGTGCACCTGACCTTTAAACAACATTCAGTGTACCCTGAGGTGTCTTAGTGAGAACATGTCTGTGTTGTGGTGAACGTTTGTGGATATGTAACACTTGTACAGGTAAGATCCTACTGTCCCTTGAAGTGTTATGCTAGAGGGGAGAGTCGCTCGTGTCCGGTTCATCGTCGATCCGGCGAGCTGCAGGTTGCTGCTGCTGTTGCCTCGGCTTTCGAGACGACCCGCGCTGCTCGCGGTGGCGTCTCCTCTTGTACTTCGGGGTCAGGGCTTCGACGCCCCTCGCAGGCGGTGATCGTATCGTTCCGCTTGGATCCGGTGTCGGCACGATTTCTCCGGCGGCGTACCATTCTGTAACTTTTATGAAAAATGTACAGACAACACAAGGTCATACTTAGGACTCCCACTACTGTGAAGGTCACATGGCGAGTGTCTTCTCCCCAGTTTTCTGATGGGTCATCAACTGCCGTGCATTCTTCATCCTTTCTTCTAATTTGTTATACTATCCCCAATTCCTTTCAAGTCTTCTAGGTGTCGCAATTTTGTTTCTGCTGGAAGTTCAACAGCGAACTGCGTTGCATTGAACTCATAATCCTCGTTGATTCCGAGGTTAAGTGTTCCGTTAAGCCTTGGGAGCACATCCTGAGCATACACCCCGGTTTCAATTTCTCGTTCCGCTTGTAGGAACACTTGTGCGCCATAGCCTTACAATTTCGTTCCAGCGTGAGCTTGCCTGTTCCAGAGAGCACTATATCTCTTGCTGGTTCTTGCCCGCAGAGGATAGTGAGCACCTCAGGAGACGGGATAACGAACAACCATTCCCGTCCGCTTAGCTGAGACCAGATGGTCGTATTTAACCTTATTACTCTTTGGTCACAATCCCGCGGGAGTTCCCTTAACCGGTCTGTAACAAGTGCGTTTCACAGGCGCCATGCAAAATGAACAGACATCAGCACAAAAGTCTGTCTGCATATCTGGCGGGGTTGGAGTTATAGTTTTAACAATCAAGCTGTTCTCGGCTAACCTGAGCGTATTGTCGTTTTGTGCTATCCACAATAAGGTACTCGCGGCTGGGTTGGATATATTGATACAGATGACTATCCTTGTCAATCTCAATAGGCAGCGGAAGTACCTGGTACAGTTGAAAAGTACTGGTTCTCGACTAATGGAATTTTTTAAAACATAACATAGCATGGGTCCCGCGATGAAAGCCTCAATGTCGATAACCCTCAATAACTGATACTCTGCTTCTTCATTTAACGGAATAGGGAACCTCTTATCTCCTATGTCATCGCGAATTAGCTCCAGGTACTGTAGAATTTGACTGGGATGGATAAGGTGCGGTTCTATTAACCCCTTTCGAGCCTGCAAGATGGCTTGTGACGAGCACTCCATAATGCTGCGCTATATCTTGATACAAGGTAGTAAGGTGGAGGAGAAATTCGTTTTAATGCGACTCGGAGCGCCAGCTCTTTCAGCATAATTTGGTGCTGTTTGCATACTCCTCCAAATACGAGCTTAATCTTCGCATACCTTCTGTGAACGTCTTTTCATTTCGTTCCACTTGCCTGTAGCGTGCCGTTTAATGAGGAAAGGGTAGTTTTATTACAATGGTCCAAAACTGTTCTTGGTTTAGTCGCAAGGAGCCGTCCCTGTTCGTTTTCTAGTTTTTCGGATAGAGTCCCTGTAATTCTAATGTAATCTTTTTGCGTTATGGTCCCGAATAAAATGGACGAAATTTCTCCAATGACCCCGAGGACTGCCCGTTTAGATCGGGGCTCGTGCCGCGGTGATTTGGCCCCAATAATTCCTGTTTCCCTCTGTATTTTCTCTCTCTGCCAGCCGATCTCTTGCGCGAAGGGGTTGCAATCCCTAGCGTCTCGTTGGTAGCGTTTCATTTCTGTTTCACAGTAAGCAAGGGTTTTTACTGCACAGTCATTAATTTGTTCGACTCGCTGCTGAAGGCCGTCCAGACTGACATAGCTGACTAATCGCCAGGTGGTGCTGAATACCTGCGTCTTAGCCTTACCATCGTAATAAATTCCTGGCGTGTCCTGGAAGTTCCGTTGTGTGGTCTTGACTACTGACGATCCCTACGAGGAGTACTCCCATGCAGACCCGTAGCGCCATCTGCAAGTGCCAAGGGGATTTCTGTCAGTGGGAGACTCTTACCCGCCTATGTTTACATGTATAATTTACTCCTCTTAACACTTTACAACTAGTTACTTATAGCTATTCCCCCCCTACTCCCGTATTTATCTACTTATTCCCCATTTTTTTCTTTAATAGAAAATCTTTAAACGATTGCATGAACAGTTAGGTGCTTGTTGTTTTTGAGCCGCAAAGTGGACGTTCGGGGGATTCACTCGAACAACCCTGAAAGGACCTCTAGAAAGGCGGATGGAATTTCTTAGACCTCCCCGCCGCAACGCTGGGGTCAGTTAATAACACCCTGTCTCCCGGCTTAAAGTTCTACAGGGTTCTCCTTCCTATCATAATTTTCTTTATTTTTTGCTTTTCGGCTCTGCATAAACTTGCGCGCCTCCTCGTGCAAAAATTGCATACGATGTTTCAGGCTAGCTGCGTAATTCTCATAGTTATAACATGGGGAGGGTTGGCTTCTTCTGTAGCAGGCCCCGGTATATTTGCTGGTCTCCCATAGAATAATTCATGTGGTTCAAACCTTGTAGTGGTATGTGGCGTCGTATTGAAACAAAATACAGCGAATTTGAGCAATTCATCCCAATTATTCTCCGCCTTGCTAACAAAGTGCCTTAGGTATTCCCCTATGGTTCTGTGGGTTTTTTCTAAAGCCCCGTTAGAGGCGGGATGATACGGGCTCGTAAACACCCTCTTGACATTTAGTAGCTGGCAGGTCCGTTTCAGCACCTCGCTCGTGAAGCACGTACCATTATCCGAGATCACAGAATTAGGGACCCCGTACCGCAAGATTATTTCTTCAACCAGAGCCTGGCTTACTGTATTTGCATCTTGTTTTTCAATGGGGACTGCTACTAAATATTTGGTGAGGCGCATCTTGAAAGGTCAAGATGTAACGCTTTGCCGCTCAAACTGACAGGATATGGGCCCATTATGTCAATGTCACAACGCTCAAAGATCTGTCCTGGTGCCTTTGTAATTTCTAGTGGCATCTGCGTCTGGGGTCGTGTCAGTTTATTTATCTGACATTTCGGGCATTTCTTTATGTACTGCCTAATGTCCCTCTTCATTCCCGGCCAGGTTATCCGCTTCTTCAGCCTGTGATACGTTCTCGTCATACCACAATGGCCTCCAATCAAAGAATCATGAGCCTCGTGCAGAATAGCCTGCTTCTCCTCAGTCGTCAACGCCGGCGTTTCTGTAGCTTGGGCTCGCGTCGGCCCCTTGCCTCCGCTCGCGACGCAGCCCGCCTCATTCGTCCCGGCCGGCGGCGGCTCCCTGGCCTGTACTCGCCTCCGCGCCTTGCCTCCGCTCGCGATGCAGCCCGCCTCAGTCGGCTGCTCCACTTCCCGCGATGGGCCCGGTTCACTCTGTGGTTGCACCTCTCGTGATTCCTCGCCGCTAGCGTCTATCACCGGTCGCAATATCCACAATTTTTTATTTTCACTGGTTCAGATTCAGTTTTTCTATTTGCCCCCTATAAACCATCCTTTCTTTAGCAGATAATATGGCTGCCTCTTCGCCCCTTGCCATCTCCACCGCCGCAGGTAGCTGCAATCCTTCACCTTTTGATCTTAATACTGTAATAATTCGTTCATCCAGTAAGCCTTGAACGAACACCCCCCTTCCCAAAGAATAGATTAATTTAATAGCACCGTTCAACTCGCCCCCTACCATTGATTCGCTTGTAGCTTCTTTAAACTCATGAATCATAGAATCTACCCGACTCGCCCAGTCCGCAATTGACTCGCCTTTTTGCTGACTACTTGCAAACATTTTTATAGCATAATAATCTAAAGTCCTTTTGGGTCTATAATTTTCAATCAGTATGGCTCTTACATCTTCCCACGTATTTGTGTTCTCTCGTACAATTAACTTCTGGCGTGCTACAGCTGTGATTCGTGTCTTTACAAATTTAAGTAAGATATTATGATCATCTTTTTTCACCAATTGAAACGCTGTGTCACAATTGTCAAGGAACTCCGCCAAGGTATCTTTATCTCCATTAAACGAATGAGGTATTAACTTAAGCGCCTCAGCTAAGCTTACGTATGATCTACCCCCCTCATCTCCATCAGATGGCTCATTTATTTCCCCCCGTTCATTTACTTGTAATTGATCGATTTTTCCTCGCTCATCTACTTCGGCAAGCTCCGCTTGTCCCCTTGTGGTAGGCATGTTTTCTGCTTTTGCGCTTACTCACAGTTGTTGCTGACTGGGTGTTTGGCTGCGGTTGCGTCGCCTGTTGTGTACCGGCGGCCGACGACCTCCTTTGTTGCTTCGTCTGCTGCTTACTGCTTCACGATGACTGCCGACCTCGCTTCCTTCGCTGCCTCACTGGATACTGGATACTGCTTTCCTCCGATACTCGTCTCCTGTAGACACTGTATTTATTGGATTACTCGGGTGGTCTTACTGATTTCTGTGCTAGACTACTTACAGAACTTTTCCCCTATTAATTGCTTATGAACCCAATCCAACCATATTATGCAGGATATATTTTCGCTAATACTTCCTTTTAGCTGAGTGGCACCCCCAGCTGACACCAATTTTTTTACCCCTTCTTGTAGTGACCCGCCCTACGAGTCACCACTAAAAGAAGAGAGAGAATGTGGGCAAGGGTTGCAGGAATAACCCCAGTAGACCCTCGTTTAATCTGCCACTCGGGTTAGCAATTTTTCACCATCATAGGAGAGCTCTAAAAATAAGTAGTCACAATATAGCACATATCAGAACATTTATTAGCCTTTGTTATTAGCCTCAATGGCGCTGACAATTATTATGCAGAGGTATTATTGCTTCCCCATGCAGCCGTGTCTCGGCCAGCAACAGCGAGCTAAGGCTACAATATCTCCCAAATTAGCAATGACCATCCCCGAGAATTAGACAGTCGGCCCCACCTGACTTTATTGGAGTCCCGTCGTCACTCTGGCAGCGTGTCCGGCGATCACGGCAGGCTGGGGCGACGTGCTGGCTGCGTCCCGCAGTGGCGTCGATCCCGGGTGCTGTCTGCCTCTACCCCAGCGAAGACGACACCTCCATCAGCGGCACCCCTCGGCAGACGACTTGTCGGGGCGAGTCGGCGTCGAGCAGTCTTCTCTCGAGCTCCGTCCCAGAGCCTAAGGTCTTAACCCCACCCCCACCATCGAGCTCTCCATCCAGTGGGGACAATTTTCCACCAATCATAAATCTGTTACCAGGCCGTCTAGGTGACTTCTTTGAGACGGTCATTGCTCCAACTCCTACTTATCAGCACTCTACTTTCAGGGCACTGCCTCGGAATTTGTGCAACCTGTCTAGCTCGCTTTTGCTGCCTTGATTTCGACATCGGTATGCGTACCAGCCGTGACGGCTACTACATTTTTCATTACACCTAAATTCTGACTGGTGACTCAAATGACTGCGTGCGATTTGGGTACTGAAGGTCCTGGTTCAAATCTCGGACTCGACTGTAATTTTTACGGGCCTAAAAATTAACATTTACCTCTGGCAATGCTTTTATCTGTTAATACGAGGATTCTAGGACGCTCCTTGTTCGAATTTCACGTTAATCTGTAGGTCTCCTTTCGAAGTTAGGTGACTACGATACAGGTGCACTGCGAGTTTCCTAATAAGAAACTCTGTGACTAGAACTATGAGATAACATGAAATTATTATATTTGTTATACAAAATCTTTACGACCTAAATTTAAATTAAAATATGTTATAACCTCGTTATTTACTAAAAAAAAAAATACTGAATGAATCGAAAAGAACCTCAAGCAAAACAACGTGTTTTAAAAAGGTGCAACATATCGTGCAATCTCCCAAAGGATTGGCCGTAGAGCATTGTCAGTATACAGACATGTTACGCAATGATAAAAGAAAGCTCTAATACTCCAGGTATATACAGATGGATAACAGCACGTGAAGACCGCCAAATTGTGTGGGTGGCTGCTGCTGGTAAATGGTTGACCGCAGGCCAGATCCAAGCAGTGGTTAGAGAGAGAGTCAACCCCCTCCTCGGACGATTGAAAACCAATTGCTTGAAGCTGGAGTACACTATCTGACCCCTATGCTATGTGTCCCATTAATCTGATTTCATTGCCAGCATCATCTAACCTGGCGTAATGCAAAACACAAAAGGACAGGTGAATGGCGTACATTTGTGTTTTGAGACGAGTCTGGATTCTGTCTGTGGCAAAGTGATAATTCACGACATGTGTTGGCGTGTTGGAAAACGGCTTACCTGCTGTGATTTCAGAACATCACACAAGTGCAGTCGCCGGTGTCAATTTTTTGGCGGCAATCAATTTCGAATGCATGACTGCGTCGGCCGTTGTTGATGGCACAATGACAGCCCACCACTATGTTGACGGGGTACTGCATCTTATTGTGATACCCTCCATGTTTACCATTCAAATCGCATCTTACAACAAGATAATGTCCGTCCTCATATTGCGGCCATCGTTACACAAGCCTTGCATGGAGTTTCGATCACATTTTGAACAGCACAGTCCCCAGATTTGTTCCCAATAAAGCATGTCTGGGATACCAGGAGTAGACACATTTGATCACATGGTGACCCAGCACAAACTGCGCAACAACTGACTGCAAAAGATATGCAGGCGTAAAGAGAAATACCCCAAGAAGACATTCAAAACACTTGTTGATTCAATGTCGGCAAGGATGCACGAATGTATTGGTGCTCAAGTTGGACGCATTTCTTACTGTAAACTGTATCTAAAGGTAATAACTTAGCCTGATCCATTTCCATTTGTTATCATTTCTTCTAGGTATAGCCCTGGATATATCTTCAAAGTTTCCTAAAATTCTACCATTCCTGTATGCATGTTGAGATTCTAATTTTTGCCAGTGTAACTATAGGGCGACCATAATATTTCGCTATAAAATTTAAAAAATCGAAAACTACCCAATCATTTGTTGTTGAAACGTTATCATAGGTTGTATTTAAATGACTTCGCAAGGGGTATCGAGAGGAAAGTTAACAGAAGTGGCTTGATCCAAGTAGAAGCAATTCCAGACCCAGATGGGGTTCCATCGGTGCAAACCCAGAATCCGGGTCCCACAAGTCGAGAGACCCTGAGAGAGACTGTATAGTCAGAGAAGCAACTCTACATTAAGTTCCTTCATAAAAACAGAACAATAAATGCAATATAAAAACAACGCAATTTTTTAAAAAAACGGCTTAGGTAACATAAGAACATGCCTTTGCGATATCTGCCGTCTTTACATGAAGTACTTCACAAGTGAAGTATTTTACTATCCGCCTAAGATACACGTAGCTACAGACTTCTAAATATGACATTGTAGGTACTGAAGACCGTCTTCACGTGTAAATTTTACATTTCTAGCGCCACTCTGTAGCGTATAAATAAAAATGTAAACGGCTTGAATGTTCGTTCAGTTTGATCAGGAACAAAAATTCGACATCCTTGTCGATTTAAGGAATAGACCTGTATTCGACAGAGAGGTTACCCATAATACAAATTTTCTTCTTCTCTAAATTTATTATGGGAAATTTATAGAGAATCATACGCTTATTTATTTCATCGCGATCATATTTGCATATTCTCGATCAGCAGAAAGCATAGCAAACTTACATGAACCTAGAATTTAAGTGCTTACTAATGTTACGATTTCGTTAGCAAGATACGTGGTACCGACTTTTTTTTTTATTATTTATTTATTTAAATGGCTTTCGGCCTTATCAGCCACACAGCCAAGTTCTTTGCGTTTTATGACAATTCACATTTCATTACTCTACAGTTCTATTTACATAGTTTCATTTTCTCATTATTCCAGATTGGTGCCCTCATACAAACGGTAGAGAAACAAAAAAAAAAAAAAAAAAAAAGTCCCCTAAATCCATGTCGTCCGGGGTGAACTTGGTGCTTTTGGGAGGGCGGCTTCAACCCCCTAGCCCCCTCACCCCGGATCCGCCACTGGTAGATTGGGTACAAAAATCCGGAGACTCGGTAATTAAAAGACTGAAATAATAATTATTGAAGAGAGAGACAAAATTAAGAATTCTTTTTATTTCCAGGTCTTAAAAATTGGAAATACAAAATAGTATTTTACATTGAAAGTAAGAAATGTCTTATACACCCTCAATTTCATCACTGCTGCTTCTGTGCCTACTCTTTCTTTAAGAAAAGGGACCATACATTTTCATTGATGACATTAATTTTAGCTTATGCTCTGTAACATTAAATGTTAAAAAGCCGTGGCAACGAGCGTGTCACCGTGCATAAAGAGTGCGCCGATAATTCTGTACTTCGGTATTTTAAGATCTATAAAATGTATAATCAAACAAAATATGAGCTTTATTTCATGTCAATTGTTGGTTCACACGAGCTGTTGCAAAGAAAGGATTCACAATTATTGACAATTCCGTAAAACTTTAACACTATACCCTCAAAGTTTAACAAAACACGAATATAAGGAAAAATCAACAAATAATAAAAAAGTAGCAAAAATCCGTAGATATTTTAACAAAATCCGAAAATCCTAACTTTTAATAAAAATCCGTAGATCTACGGGTAAATCGGTAGAATCGGCAGCTCTGAGTTACGGTTCCGATTGTTTTAAGCACATGCTCTACAAAAACTGATTACCAACGACGGACTATACCATCAACGAACACTTGGACCCATTCGGATTGATTTGAAACCTGACAGTATTGCTAGTTTAATGCACAGTTTTTATTAGCATAAATTCGAACATGATACGATTTCATGTCGAGTAGGTGCACTGTTAATAATAGGCAGGTACACAGAGTGTAAATCGGATAACGCGAAATTTTAGTCAGTTTGTATATCACGAATCTGTCAGATAATAAATTCAAAAATTACTAGATAAAACTTCAAAGCACTTGTAAATCTTAGCTTGAAAGCTAATGGAATTCTAAATAAGCAAAACAATTTTGAAACCCAGACTACGCGTATTCCGACATACGCTTGGTTTTCATTTCCAAAGGAAAATCTAACATTTTTCTCTAAATATTTTCGAGGATTTACAATTTAACTGTCTAATTACTATGATTTTAGCAATTATATATAAACTTTAATATTAAAACTTCCTCTTTTTATACAAGAAAACTTACATTATATCCACCACCGCTCTAAGAAACCGAACAACAGTGACCTACGGCAAGCACAACAATCAACGATTTCTTGTGATTATTGGAGCTACAGAGCGATACTCTCTTTGTTTAATCGCTCGGTATTGCCAACAATTATACTCCACTAAAACGAATGAGCACAGCTCTCTGGATCGCATTTGAAAAAGCGCTAGATCAACCTAAAAACAAATATTCATAACAATAAAAGCAGACGTGTTTCGGCACCAAAGGATAAAAGAAGTTTATATATTTTTTTTTGTGTCACACTAATTTTGATTACTATTTTCGAAATGCGAGTGTCACCCCCAAACGGGTGACACCCGGGGCGGACCGCCCCCACCGCCCCCCCTAGCTACGCCACTGAATGACGTCTTCCGTTGGCTTGACTGTTGCTTTGTTTCTGGGTCGTAACCATAGCACCATGACTCATCACCATTAATGACCTTTGAAAAAATCTGGATCTATTTCAAGCTGTTGTTTCAAAGCACGATATGTTTCAACTCGACGTTATTTTTGATTGTCAGAGCCCGAGAAACAAACATGGCAGCAACCCTTTTCATTCTCAAATCTTTGGTTAAAATTCGCTGAACCGAGCTCCAAGATAACCAATAACCTCTGACAGTTGATCAGTTGTCTGTCGACGGTCTGAGAGCAAAAGCTCTCGAATTTTTTGAACATTTTATTTGATTCTGGCAGTTGATGGACGTCTAGAACGAGGTTTGCTTCAATCGACATACCGTCACTTTTAAACTGAGCGAACCACTCGTACACTTGAGTTTTTTCCATAGCGTCATCTTTGTAGACTGTTTTAAACATTAGAACAGTTTCAGCAGCATTTTTACTGAGTAGAAAACAAAATTTCACAGTTGTAGGTTGTTCACTTGAACTTGCCATCATAAAAAACGAAACAATAACAAAACAGCGCTGGAAAAATAATCATTGCAGATTAACAGATAAAGCCAGGTTGACAACACAGGTGGTAATGAACTGACAATGAGTTGCGCTATAAACGCCTGGCGGAAGAAACGCGAACTACATTAGCCCCACCCACGGCAATGCTAGTCCGGTTATTTTTGGGTATCCCCTCATATGTGCCTGTACTTTACCTTCGTGTGAATTAGGTGTTGTTAAGATGGGAGTGTGAATTAATGTCCGTGTGAAAAAGAGAAATTTTGTGTCTTCATGTGTGAGTCAGCAGGGGCGGCCCTAGGGCGGTGCGAGCGGTGCGACCGCACCGGGCGCCTTCATATGGGGGGCGCCGAAAAGGCAGAGACAGATCGTCTGCGCAAAAAATGAAAAATAAATTCTATTATTTTTTTTATTTTTTTTTCCGTCATCAGTCTTTCGACTGGTTTGATGCAGTCCTCCATCTCTTCCTATCCCGTGCTAACCTCTTCATCTCTACATACCCCTTACAACCCACGTCCTCAATTATCTGCTTCATATGTTCTAATCTCTGTCTTCCTCTACAGTTCTTACCTTCGACTGTTCCCTCCAGTAACAAATTAACTAATCCAGCATGTCTCAAAGTATGACCTACCAGCCTGTCTCTTCTTTCTGTAAGATTCTTCCACAAATGTTTCTTCACCCATCATTTCCAAAACTCGTTCATTTCTTACTTTGTCTGTCCACTTAATTTTCAGCATTCTTCTGTAGCACAACATTTCAAATGCTTCAATTTTCTTTCTTTCCGGTATTCCTAAAGTCCATGTTTCGCTACCATAAAGTGCTGTGCTCCACACATAGGATTATAAAGAACTTTTTAAAACTCTTAGATCAATATTTGAAGCTAAAAGGTTTCTCTTTTTCATGAAGGCTCTTTTTGCTAGTGCTATTCTGCTTTTAACATCATTCCTGCTTCGACCATCGGTTGTAATTATACTTCCCAAGTAACAAAATTCACTTACTTCTCCTTAACCCAGCTTTTAACACACATCATCCAGAAGAGTTTATAAGAATAAGAGTCTCAGCTTAATACATAGTCGTATGTTATCATAGAATAGAGTCAGTTCGAGTTGCTACTCGAGTCAGTTCGAGTTATTCGAATCATGGAAATCACAACTCGTTCCAAAGTTGGCACCCTCCCGTGCAGCATCGCGCCTCCCGCACCTGTTTCCTGCCTTTTCAGCTGTAGTCTTGAGGTTCATGCATGCCGGTACGGGGCGAGATTCAACTTATTTATCTCTTTCTGCCATAATAGATACTCAGTAATTACTATTAAAGTTGGTATCGCAAATATTTACAAAGTGAAGTGAACTACACTTAATGGTTCCTTGAGGTTTATTACTATGTACACAAAACACTGGTAAACAATAACAAATGTGGTACAGTTAGCGGATGACCGTCGAGAAATTTAGCCTGGTCCTGATCCGGTGTAGAGAGACGGCTTCTACTTCTCGCGAACTTCCGGTGGTCTTCTGTAGTTGAAGCTGGTTCCGCGGTCAGGCCGGAACTGGCGGTGGAGCGGCCGGCTACGCTTATATAGGTGGCCTGGCGCAGGAATTCCGTTGTGTGGTAGTACGGCGACCTCTGTAAGAAATAGTCCCACTTAGCTTCTAGATGATTCTATTTGTTTTCCTGGTTTGTTTTGATGTCTCTGCGCCTGTTTGGAGTCGTATATGTATCCCGGCGTGCAGGCGCGTTGTGTGTGAGGTCTGCCTGGCAGGGGCCTTTACTGGCAGACTGAACATACCTCCCTCCCGGGGGGGGGGGGGAAGCGATGTCTGCGACGTCTGCGAGGTCGTCTGCCGCGGCGCCCAGGAGCAGACTATGAAGGCTACCTCCAGGGGAGTACGGAGCTGTTCCCCTGGCGATGCGAGCCGACCTGCGTCGTGGTGCAGGTTGTGGTGGAGGTACTTGTGGAGCTAACGGCATCGGTTCGTCGGCGTCGATGGCCGGGGGCTGTACGGGGGGCGCTGAAGATGGTCCCCGCAGGTGGTCGAGAGGCTGCGGCTGAAGGGTGTCGGAGCGACCGACAGGTAGTGGCGTCGTTGGTGGCGCTGTAACTGTCCCTGAGCAACGGTTAGACGGCAGGAGTGATGGAGGTGGCAGGGAAGGAGAGGAAGAAGTGGATGGCCGTGCCGTGGTGGAAGAGGACGGTGCCGTGGGGTAGCGGGGACGTAGTTGGTTTCGATGGCGTCGCACTATCCGGCCATCCAGGCTGACGTCGAACAGTTGGCGGCCCCGGGGCCGCTGGATGACCCCCGGAAGCCAACCGGCCCGGGAGCCAAACCCGCGGGCCCAGACTAGGGAGCCCGGGGTGAAACGGAATGGGCCCGAAGGTACCTGTACTTTGGGCGGGGGTAAGAGGAGATGGAGGAGAGTGCGAGGTTGGCGGCCATGTAGCAATTCCGCCGGGCTTTTGGCCCCCACTGGAGTGGTTCGATAGGAACTGAGGAAGAGTGTCAATGCCTCTTCGAGTTTGTGACTTGTGGTGTATTTGGTCATTTGGGTTTTGAATGTTCTGACTAGCCGTTCCGCCTCCCCGTTAGATTGGGGGTGGAAGGGCGGGGTGAGGAGGTGTTGGATATTGTTGGCGGTACAGAAGGATAGGAATTCCCGACTTCGAAATTGCGGTCCGTTATCTGTGACGATAGCGTATGGTAATCCTTCGATGGAAAAGATCTTCGTGAGGGCTGAAATGGTGACCTCTGTGGTGATTGTGGAGCAACGGACGACATATGGGAAGTGGGAAAAGGCATCCGTCACTAGGAGCCACTGGTGGCCTAGGAATGGGCCAGCGAAGTCGAGGTGAATGCGTTCCCAGGGTCCGGACGGTGCCGGCCAGGAAAGGAACTTTTGAGGGGGGCGGGGCAGTTGTTGGGCACAGATGGTACAGCGCCGCACCATCTTCGTGACATCCGTGGTAAGGCCGATCCAGAATACATGGCGTCTGGCAAGGGATTTGGTGCGGGCAATTCCCCAGTGTCCTTGGTGGAGAGTTTGGAGGATTGTCGGTTGTAGGGATCTCGGAACGACGACCCTCGGGGTGGAATTTGGTTCTGTGCGGAGGAGCACTCCCTCTACTACTGAGAGCTGGTGGCGGATGGAGTAGTAGAACTTGAGGTCTTGATGATGGCGTGGAGGGGAACGTGTTTGCCACCCGTGTTGGATGTGGTGTCGGATGACACGGAGGAGGGGGTCCTCCCCTGTGGCTGCCGCGACTTTTGAGGCCGTGACTGGAAATGTCTTCAGTGCTTCTTGTATGTCATCGTCGATCTGGAACACCAGAAGTTCCGACTTGTCGAAGGCAAGGTCTGGTCCCTGCGGTAGTCTGGATAAGGCGTCTGCATTGGCATGCCTGGAGGTGGTACGGAAATGCATGGTATATCTGAACTGGGACAGGAATAGTGCCCAACGCTGGATGCGGTGGGATGTTTTGGTAGGCAGACGTGTGGACGGATCAAATAGTGATAGGAGTGGCTTGTGGTCGGTAATGAGATGAAAAGAAATCCCATATAAAAGGGAATAGAATTTGGAGCAGGCAAAAACAATAGCTAGCGCCTCTTTCTCGATTTGAGAATATTTAAGCTGAGCAGCCGATAGGGCTTTGGAGATGTAGGCTACGGGGCGTTCCGTGCCATCTGGTAATTTATGAGACAGAACTGCCCCCACACCGTAATCGGATGCATCTGTGGCCAGTATCAAGGGGAGGTTTGGAGTGTATGGCATGAGGCATGCTGCGGACTTGAGCTGCTGTTTAAGGGTGTGGAATGCGGTCTCGCAAGCTGGGGTCCAACGGAACGGGACATTCTTGCGACAGAGGTGGTACAGGGGTGCTGCCACTTGTGCTGCTGAGGGTATAAATTTTCTGTAGTATGAAATTTTGCCTAAAAAAGATTTCAACTGATGTAGATCCTGAGGCCGAGGTAAGTTGGAAATAGCGTCCACATAGGAAAATGCTGGGGAGATGCCTTCCTGAGCGATGATGTGACCCAGGTAGGAAATGGATTGTTGAAAAAATTGACACTTGGAAAGGTTGCATTTTAATCCTGCTGCACGGAGGCGGAGGAAGAGTAGGCGGAGGTTGGTCATGTGTTCGGCAGCGGAGGGTCCCGTGACGACTATGTCGTCGAGATAGTTGATGCATCCCGGAATATCCTGGAGAAGTTGTTCGAGATACCGTTGAAAAATCGCTGGAGCACTGGCCAAGCCGAACATGAGCCGGTTGAGTTGGAAGAGGCCAGAGGGAGTGTTGATGACTGTGTATTGTCGGGACTGGATATCCAAAGGGATTTGAAGGTATGCTTCTGCCAGGTCAATTTTTGTAAAGTAGGTACCTCCTGCTAGTTTACGGAAGAGGTCGTCCGGTCTCGGAAGTGGATAGTCGTCTACCAGCAGATGCGGGTTGACGGTGGTCTTAAAGTCACCACAGAGACGTAAGCGGCGTCCTGGCTTCTGAACTATGACCAACGGCGTGGCCCAGGGGCTGAACCGCACCGGCTGGAGGATCCCTTCGTCTTGGAGACGTTGAAGTTCTTCCTGAAGTGGTTGTTGAAGCGCTACGGGTACCTGGCGTGCCCGGAAGTATCGAGGCCGTACGTCCGGCCGGAGTTGGAGTGATGCTTCGAAGTCCTTTGCACAGCCGATGCCTGGTGAGAACAGGTCCTGAAACTCGGTGCAAAGGGCGTCCACTTCAGGAAAAGGAACATGCTGAGATACGAGGTGTATGTTATCCTCAATTGAAAATCCGAATAAGCGGAAAGCGTCCAGTCCAAATAAGTCTGCTGTGAGAGAACTGTTAACTACTAAAAAGGGGACTGAACGATATACAGACTTATACATGACGTTTGCTGTGAACTGTCCCAGGAGTGCTATTTCCTGTTTGTTGTATGTCAGGAGGCGCTTGGGGGCCGGCGAGAGGGGGGGCGAGCCAATTTGCACATAAGTAGTATAATTAAGCAATGAGACTGCTGCTCCTGTGTCGACTTGTAGGCGCAGGGGCTTGCCATTGACCGTAACGTCAATAAAAAGTTTGGATGCAGTGGAAGTGTCTACCTGATTGATATCCATAGGTGCACCGCTCAACCTGTCTTGGTAAGACCCTGGGCGGCGAGAGCCGGGATTGGCATTGGTGGTGTTGGTGCGGCAGACGGACGCCAGGTGTCCTTCCTTGCCGCAACGTGAGCATTCAGCCCAACGATCCGGACAATTTTCCCTCTCATGTGCTGAATAACAGGAGGGGCAGGAGGGTAGGCGGAGCGGGCTGCGGCGTCGGCGCTGCGGGATCCGCTGCTGCTGCCGAGAGTTGGTGCCCCTGCCGGAACGGGCCGGTTCGATGTCCTTCTGAGGAAGCGGTCCCCGGTTGTGGTGTCGGGAGGAGCGCGACTGGGAGCTCTGGATGGCGGCGACGTCCTGTGTGTCCTCTACGTCGGTTCGGATTGCGGCCACATCCGCCCAGGACTCCAGGCGGCGATCTGCGGCCGTAGATATTTCGAATTTGTAGGCAAGTTCGATGACCTGCTCCAGGGATGGGTCCTCTAACTTGAGGGCGTCATGCCGGAGTGCGGCATCTGGTGCAGCCTGTATGATGTGATCACGCACCATGTCGTCGGCGTAGGATTCGTGGGAACAACGAGTTTGAAACTTACATTTTCTGCTAAGGCCTTGGAGTTCGGCCGCCCACTGGCGATACGTCTGATCGGGCTTCTTCCGGCATTGATAGAATTCGACGCGGGCCGCGACGACATGGTACCGGCGTCTGTAGTATGCATTCAGTGTCGTACAGATGGTCGTGAAGGTGAGGGTGTCGGGGTCTTGTGGCTGAAGTTTAGTGAGCAAGACATACATCTTTGATTGGTTCCAGGAAAGGAAATATGCACGCTGGTCTTCTTCTTTGGATATGTGATGAATTGCGAAGTGTTGTTTTATGCGCTTCTCGTAGGTCTCCCATTCTTCGACGTCGTCGTTGAATGCTGGGAACGGAGGCGGGGCCGTGGGTTGGCGGAGATTCCTGACTTCCGCAATCAGTTGTCTCTGAGATTCGAAGAACTGATGTAGAAGTCCTTGGAGGAACTGTTGCCATTCCGTAGGTGCTGCTGGCGTAGCCATGATGGTCGAGAGTTCTTATCCCAACCTTGTCGCCACTGAAGTGAACTACACTTAATGGTTCCTTGAGGTTTATTACTATGTACACAAAACACTGGTAAACAATAACAAATGTGGTACAGTTAGCGGATGACCGTCGAGAAATTTAGCCTGGTCCTGATCCGGTGTAGAGAGAGACGGCTTCTACTTCTCGCGAACTTCCGGTGGTCTTCTGTAGTTGAAGCTGGTTCCGCGGTCAGGCCGGAACTGGCGGTGGAGCGGCCGGCTACGCTTATATAGGTGGCCTGGCGCAGGAATTCCGTTGTGTGGTAGTACGGCGACCTCTGTAAGAAATAGTCCCACTTAGCTTCTAGATGATTCTATTTGTTTTCCTGGTTTGTTTTGATGTCTCTGCGCCTGTTTGGAGTCGTATATGTATCCCGGCGTGCAGGCGCGTTGTGTGTGAGGTCTGCCTGGCAGGGGCCTTTACTGGCAGACTGAACACAAAGCTTATCTGGCTTTTACAGACAACAAATGTCGCTAACCTAAAAAAAATAATTTATGGTGCACAATGCTTAAAAAGAAAACAAAACCAAGACGAAATTGAGAACGCTTCAAAATTGCTGACAATTTTTTTTTAGAAGTCATCTGAATCGTCTCCAGAACTAGTTCAACACGAGGAGGAAGGAAACTTTTAATGAAAGTTATTCAGACGAGGCTCATGATAAACAGCAGCATGTGCGAGAAGATTTATCAATGGCTGGAACGTCGTCTGCTGTTCAAAAGATTACATGTGGGTATACAAGACATACCACCACCGTCGCCTTTTCAAAGTACAAATTAGGACGATATTTCAAAATTGTTGCTTATTGACTGTGCTGGCAGAGATGAAATAATTATTCAAGCAACGAAAAAATCCCCCAAAAAAATCATGTACTTTATTTTTCGAATACATATTTTCAAAGAGTAACACCAAATGAAGAAACTTATAGAAGTAGATAGTTTGTTTATTCTAAATCTGCGGATGAAGTATATTGTTTATATGTTATTTATTCAACAGAAGGTCTCATTTTTATTTGGGAAAAGAAGGATTCGATGACTGGAGTTACTAATCTGAGCGTTTCAAAATTCACGAAACTTCCTCAGATCATAATCACACCATGCTCAGTTGTATAGAAGCGTTGAATCCATTAAATAACTTCAATATACTAGACAAGCATTTGTAAATACAGACTGAAAACGAAAAATCACAGTGGTTTGCTATCCTTGGATCTGAAATACTTCTAATGATGGTAACTTCCTGGGTATATGATCCTTTATGATGGAGCATCTCCGTCGTATTGCTAATAACGAGACTAACGTCTAATTATATTGTCAAATGTATTCAAAACGAATGAAGTTCGTTATAAAATTTTGACTATGGTTAGGTCATCTAAATACTTTTCCATCATACTGAATTGAGCTCCTGATATAAGTCACGTCGAACAATTATCTTTGACATCATTTTCCTGACACCAATGAAGACGAAGTCTAAGTGCGTGAGTATTTCGTTGTACTTATAATCCGCAAAGTGACTCTTTGGCACCTGGGAGCTGGACTCGCTGCCCTGTTTATCACTGATACTTTGCAAAAGTTCGATTTGGATATGAACGATTGTTGAGGCCAAAGATATTACAGTGGATCCAATTTGGTAGGAGGAAACAAATGTGTCCAAAGCAAAATTCTGAACCAGCATCTTCGAGCATATTTTAATCAATGTAACTGTCATTAAATCTGGTAATAGCAAGTGCCGCCAAAACATCAGTTAAATCTGTTTCCTTGTCCGGATTTCTTTGAAGATATTTGTTTTATTCTCTCGATAAAAGAAGCGATGGAAGTGATATTCAAGCACTTAGAAGGAATACCGCCAAAAAAATTGCGAAATTCGTTTCAAGAATAGTTTCTAGCATTGCTACAGTTCGTTATCACTACTCTTCAGTTCGTGACGCCCTTCTGAAACGAATTATTCAGTTGCAGCACCAGACGCCTTGTCACTTAGCCATATCATTGAGCAATTTGAGTCCATAATTACAGTGGTGACTTGGTATAATACATTGTTTCAAGTAAACTTTTTAAACAAAAGCTATGCAGACTGAAAGTAGACTTATGAAACATTTCACAGTTTCTGAAAAACAGCTTGGGAGTGGAAGGGGATAGTCTCCACCACCCCGAAACTGGTTTTGATTGCTGCGTTATAATGTCGGCTTCAAGTTTTTTTACTCTCTTTTCTCTAAAAAGTCGCAACGAATAAGTTAAAAATACCGAAATGTGAGAATGACGCGCAGCTATTAGATGCCGCAGGAGCTCAAAACCAATTACAATCTTTTGAAATGATGGTTAAGTCTTTGTGTAACATTTTCTTGCTGTTTTAGATACATTTCGTTGTAAAACGTCACACGAAATTAACAGATAGAAAATTTTTATCCGCAGGCTCGCCATCTAAGAATCGATACAAGCAGTCAGAGATTGCTTACGTTTCCGAGATGGATAACGGAGAACGAATTTCCTGTAAACTTTTTATTCTTGGCCCAGGCCGAATTTCGATCTAATTACGATCACTATGACTAAACGAACCTGTTTAGGTTGATATGGTCCCTGTACCGATAATTTTTGTTTCATTTTTGCATAACATTTCGCGGTTGCGGAGCGTCTCACATTTCGGCATTTTTAATTTAATTAGTGGCGACTTCTGTGAGAAAGGAGAGTTCAAAACGTGAAAAGGACATTATAACGAAGCAGTTAAAACAAATTTCAACAGGTCAGTACCAGTTTTCTACCCCAGCTCGGAATTTGAGAAAGAGTGTCAGCTCTGATAACAGACAGGTAGAGAAGTTGATTCTCAAATTGAAAATTTCCTATTATTAGCCTAGTCAGATGCCGAAGTATGTAAAGATTTTTTGAGAATGAGCCGTAAATTAGATACCAACAGATCCAGAAGAATTGTTTACAATGAACGTGTTTTAGCATATGATCGATGCACTAAAGAATTCGTTGGTCACTCTATTAGCACAAATTTCCAAGTGCATAGCCAGAATTAGCTTCAGAATAAGGCAAGAACAATGAAAAATACGTGTTGAAAATGGTTTTACCTGGGAAAAAATACACAAATTTAACCTATTTAAGCATTAAGCATTAGTCTGCGAGGGTTCTGGCAAAATTTTGGTAAAGTTTATTTTTCGGTATCAAAAGTGGAAATTTTTAATTTTCATATATTTTCAATTTTATATATTTTTAAAAAATTATTAAAAACTGTGAATTTGACTTGTAAGTGAAAACAGCATTGTGTTCACCACAGTAGCTTAAATAACTTTTCGAACATACAGTATTTCTTTTTACCGTTGTTTCTCATTCATACCGCTGCTATCCTATACTAATTTTTCCGAGGTTTGAGTTACTATCATATATAAAATCTTCTGCCCGAGGATTTGCTGAAATGGAATTCACAAAGCATTCATATTCGAATCCCACTGGAAGTTCATTTGGGATAAAAGTGGATGGATAATACATTATTCCAAATTTATCCTAAGCAGTTCAGTAGTTTCGACGTGAAACTAAAAACATCGAAGCAAACAAACTTTTACTTTTATAATATTATTAGGATGTAAAAACTGTGTTATCTTCGGTATATCTATATGGACACCTTAATATCGAATAAGCGATTGCTCATTTGAGGCGCCATGATGAGATCTCGCACCACCTGAAAAAATTGCTAGGGCCGCCTCCGTGTGAGTGACTAAGTTTGGTGTGTGTTTGACTTGGATACTCGTGAGGTAATGTCAGTGGGTGTGTTTTTGTTTTACGATAATGTTAATGAATTTTAATGTTAGCAGATGGATGTTTGTGTGGAGTGTATGTTGTGTGGAACAATGATGTACTCATGTTGTAGAGTGTGTTTGTTGAGAGGCTCTGAATCAGTTACAGTCTGTTTATGTGATTCTTTAATTTGCGTAGCTGCGTGTGCGTTAATGATTGAGTCAGTTAGTGCCTGCATGTTTGAGTGACTGTTGATGTATGTTGGTGGGCGTCTGATCGCATGTGAGGGTCTGTGGTAGTGAGCTTACTTGCTTGTTGATGTCTGTGTTATGAAGTCAATGAGTTTTGAAGTGTGTTGATGGTGTGTATGAGTGTTTTTTGGACACGTGTTCGATTATGTATGAATGTTTGTGGCTGGGGTGTGCGTCTGAGTGATTTGGATGGTGGTGGTGAAGTGCCTAAAATCATTGTTGAAAACTACAGAAACAGTTTATGAGGATAAGTTGTGGTCGCCTTGTGGGACGTTTGATTCTCGTTTGCTGATTATTGACAAAATACGAGAGGTCGTGTCCAAGACCTGGATCCGATATTTAATTCTCCATATATCACCACAACTCTGTTGCACTCATGCATACATTGGGATGACTGTTGACGATTGTTGTGGTAGGCTTGTCATTACTGGCGTTTGGATGTAAAATCCACCTCTATCATGTACGTGTTTCGAAATCCAGGCTGCCATCTTTCGTGAAAAGTAGGTGCACAAGCACTCGTTTGCTCTGTGTCCTCCAAAACTTGGCTATTGTCAATACACGTGGATGCTAGAAGGTGCCATAAACGATTTTAGAAGATGACGTTAAATACTCATATCAAGGGTTGGCTTCAGCTTCTGGTTGAGAGATAAGACGTATAAAAAGAGAGATTGAAGCCTAAGTCTAGTGAGATTGTGGACTGTGTTGTTTTATGAAAACACAATTAATTCAAGTGGGTAACTTTACAACATTTTGCTCTGGCATGACAGAATTAAATTTGTAGCCCGCTGGGTATGGCATTCCGGAATCAGAAGTTCATGGAAAAAATATATATATTATTGGGGGGATATGCGTGGAGTGCATCATGAATCGTCAGTTTATGAGAGTATGGTAAAACTCACAATGATTGCTACCCAGGACCAAATATGGTGCTTAACTCACAAATATTAACGCTTAGACAGGTGTAACTCTCAAATATAAAATCATGTAGTAAAGGAACAACATTAACCCCCAGCGCCACTACAAAGCTCTACCAGTCGGGGTCTGAAAATATAAAGGGAGCATTTAAGTTTTATTACAAAATAAAATAAAAGTATCGACTTATGTAATAGCTACCATGGCGGTACTCAACGTCGAATTTTAATCCTAGTTCTGTTATTAGCTTTCAGATATTCTGATGAGGTCGTAACAGTCATTACAAAATCATAAAATAATAAATAGCTTGGATAGTCTCTTAATGTTCTATAAGAGAGCGTACCTTACCAGCAGTTGTTTCTTATCACCAAATCGGTGTGGTCTATGGTTGAGACCTCTGTGTGGATCGTGAGGGGGGTAATTTGAAATTTGGTTCTTATCTCTCTCTACAGAACGTTAGTGGCGGAAGGCCCCTAATTGGTTCACTTAAGTTCGTATGTGCAGTTCATTAAAGTATTCTGTCGTTCTATCCAAGCGATCAGAATCTTATTACAACCGATCAGTTTTATAGCAGTGTTAGACGAAAGAGGAATCTTGTTGCTTTCGTTATGATTTCCGATGTAAATGAAAAATATACCTATCCTTCTGTGAATTCACGGCTGTTAGTCACCAGAAATCTGCATACAGATCTCGCCTTAACCAAAAAAATCAAGTATCCTGTTTATTGATACGACGGCCATTTGTAGCCGGTGCATAACCGTGCCAGAATAAATCAATAATGATGTAATTGTGGGTTTGACGAAGTTTGCAAGTACTGATAACAAGAGAGAGAGTTTGTGTACTCATATACTTCTAAAAAATGAATTGTTATGCAAAATCCTCAGGGTTGTTGATTTCATAAACTGTATCTCCAGCATTTTGTATACTGTACAAACTACTGGAATGTGAGAATCGCTGGTGCATCGAACATGTCAACAGACAGTGAATGTAAGAGCAAATTATCAATTGCAATAATCTTATGCTGACAATCGCATCTTAATTTAGACGACCGGTTCAAAAATTTCGTTTTTTTTTAACTTATGGCTTTACGCCTCGTCGATGTCGAGGTCATTAGAGGCGGGATGGGGCTGAGGACAAGGAACGGGAAGGAATTCAGCCATGGCCTTATTGAGGGAAGCTTCCCGGCATTCGCCTGGATTTCTGTGGCGTTTCAATCATTATCATCATAGTTAAAATTATCGAACTACTTGTTTTACCCAGTGCATTATGCTTCATCGTCGTCCAGGTCACTAAAGCCATGGAAGCAACGACCTACCTGAGTTGTTATCTCATATTAGGAGTCAAACTGTATTCCATTAGCATGTGAAATAGGTAGCAAAGACTAAAAACTATTTTGCTTATAGGTTTTTTTTTTTTTTAAATAATACAGAAGTCTGTGTTCCCTTGACTGGTCTTGCGACGGAAATTCGGCACGCACTGCTTAGTCACGATTGAGGTTTGAATCTTATCTACCTGCAACAAGTATTTGCGCAATTAAAGGATTCTTTAATCGGTTGACAGATAAATCACGAAATGAAGAGAATGAAAGGTGAAACATATTAATATTATGATTACTTTAGACATTAGGGTTAGTCAATATCGATGTCATTAGACATGGGGGAAAATGGGACCATATGTTTTGTTTTTTCTGGGCTTAGGGGGTATTACTCGTACTGCAATGCATTGTTTTTTTGTGTTACGAAGATCTGATCGGGGATCGAACTCGCGTTACTGCTCACTATTAGTATTAGGCATTTGCGGATAGTCGACGGCGAGCTACATACGATAAAATCCCCAACGTTTGAATGTAAATACAGATAATCGAGTTCTGACGTCATCACGCAATGGTTCTTTTGTGACGTCACCGTTGTAAGGGGATGAAGTGTAAGGCACTGCAGGTCTGTGTGTATGGTGGCACATTATAATTTTTTGGCACTTGGCACTTGTAATATTCGTAAAATACTTTCATGATTTCACATAAAGATTTTAAGGGTTGGTTCTTAACTGAAAAATAATTGAAATATTCGTGGAGTATGCTTTCACTAACGTCAATGGTCTGAGCAAGCTTTAATACTTTGAATTTAAGTCTATAAGTGCAATAACTTTTAGTTAATTTGATTACCATTTGATTACACATTGAACGAGCATTAAATTAAACTGCTGCTGCATTTTTCGGCCTGTAGTAGCCGTAGTCTGCGTGTCGTCATAGATCGTCGTTGGACTGCTTGGTTACGTTTCTCTCTCTCTCTTTTTGCTTCAGGCGCTACGCCTGGTCGACGTCGAGTTCATTAGAGGCGGTAAAAGACTTGGGGCAAGGAATGGAAAGGAATTAGGCCATGGCCTTTTGAAGGAAGCATACCGGCATTCGCCTGGAATTATTTGGGAGAAACCATGGAAAACCAAAAGCTGGATGCCCAGACGGGGACTCGAACCAGCGTCCTCCCGAATTTGAGGCCACAGCGTTACCGCTCCCTACGTTTCTCAACAGTCTGCGTGGTTAATTTGACCAGCTCTCTATGTCCTCATACAACCGTTGTATTATTTGCGATCGGATATCTAAGCAGACTACTACAGACCTGCCACCACTCTATCACCAAATAACGTTTAGTCCCATTCCACTCAGCCAATCAGAACGTGCGCTTGTCTAAACGAAGTGAGCCAGAAACCCCTGACTCCCTCTACTAACACGGTTCCATCGAATATAAGTACAGCGAAACCCATCCTAGTATTCAATTTATGAATAGAAGGTTGGAAGCAAATTGAATCTATTTACAATAATGTAAATTTACTTAGCGGCTGTGTAGAACAAGAGGAAGTATGCCAGATTCTGACCTAGTGTCTGATAGCCTCGTCTGCTGCCGCTTGCTGTCTTGAATTTCTTAATCCAGTGCCATAGTTTTCCAAAAAACGCATGTTAAAATGATTTAGTTTCAATTCGATTTCCATTCTGATTTGGTAACCTCTAGTAAACTACCACTTTTTTCCTAGATCAGCCTCTACATGCCAAATCAACATCAAGGGCGAAATTTTGTGAAAGTGGGACAGAAACTGGAGTCAGCGCTGAACGCTATGTCCGAATATTATATCAAGAACCTCTTCAAATCGAACGCTGCAAACTGAAGTTAGTACTTTCATCTTCACTCCCGAAATGCGAAGCAGAAATTACATATAAACTGGAATGGAGTCAATCTAGAACACACAGAAAAGCCAACCTACCTGGGAGCTACACTTGACCATTCCTTATCATATAAGCACCAATATAGAGAGACCAGCAACAAAGTTGCCACTAAAAACAACATCCTGAGAAAGCTGCCAAACATCCAGTGGGGTGCCAAACCAACAGCTCTGAAAACCACCGCTCAGGTGCTATGCTTCTCTACTGCCGAATATGCCTGTCCAGTGTGGTCTAGATCAGCCCACGCTGGGAAGGTGGATATAAGCCTCAATGAGAAATGTAGACTAATTATAGGATATGTGAAACGTTCTCCCCTGGATAGCCTTTATAGTGCAGCTGGTTTCACAAGAAAAGCCTCTCGTAGAAATATAATCGAACATTCGGAGAGGTTCAAGATACCTTTGACGACTTTGACGAACGCCAGCCGTTTACTGAGCGGAAAATAGTGGCGGGAGACTCAGATCACTAAAAAGGTTGTTAACATTCTGCTGAATGAACCACCGCCCGTCTACCCAGCTACAGCGGAAATGTTCAATGGGTCATCACAAAACTTTAAGGTATGGAGAACACTGAACCGCATTAGAACAGGTGTGGCACCAGTAAAAATCAACCTGTCGTGGTGGGATCTTATACTTGAAGATGATATAGTCTACGACTGCGAAGCAGCGCAAACTATAGAACACCTGCTGGTCTGCCTAAATTGTCCTGCCACCTGTATTTCCGACGACCTATGGACTCACACGAAGGAAACATTTGACATTGCTCGACTATGGGCTGAGAAACTAGTTTTAGACACGAGAAAGTAAAGTTTACTAGAATACATGCTGGCTAGCGACCTTTTAAAGGTACTAATACTTTCAGAACTCTCATCCTAAATTATAAATTAACACACACTTCGACAGTTCTTGACGCCGGTCTTAATAGCTTCCAGTACATGTGTAATTAAGGCTTTCACATCAAGTTCCTATGAGTAGGAAAAATATGACGAATCTACAGAAGTTTCAAGGTCATCCCTTAACGAACCTTAACTAAACTTATTGAATTGCGTCTAGCCTCAGTTACACCCTCCCCACGACGCCTTAAGGACAAATTAATAACATGAATCTTAATTTCACCCTTCCATCAAACTGGATAAACCATTCCGCCTGCATCTGTCTTATCAGTTCACCGTCATGGGCCGCCAAGGTCTGTTCTTCACATCGGTGCACCAGCTGATCGCCGGTGATTCCAAACGGTTGAAATTGGGCTTGTCGACCCAAATGATTTCGAGCCTGTAGTGGTGCTTGAAAAAGTAGTCTGCAACGAGATCACTCTCTCATTCGAGGAATGGAACGTGCTGATCAAGGAGTTGGATGCGGTATCCAATATGTTCGCCAGCGACGGCCGCACTAGCATGCCACTCGGTGAATATACTGTGTCCTGCCGGACTTGTGTCGGGGGTGAAAACGTTATGTTTTGACCACAATACTGATCCTGTCAGCGGCGTCTTCTTCGCTGAGTTTACATGGCAGAGCCTCATCGACGCGCAGCCTGCAGTGGCCGCATCCTTGTCCGCCATGAAAAAGTGGAGCTACCATGCCTCCATATACTACACGGTATTTGTGGGCGAGTTGGCGGACAAAGTGTTATGTGACTTACTATATGGCGTCAGTGTCGAAGTTAATCGATATGCATATCAACAATGTTAAAATGAGCCACGAGTCAATTTTTTTTTTTTTTTTTTTTTTTTTTTTTTTTTTTTTTTTTTTTTGCTGTCGTCAGTCTTTCGATTGGTTTGAACCCACGTCCTCAATTATCTGCTTCATAAATTCTAATCTCTGTCTTCCTCTACAGTTCTTACTTTCGACTGTTCCCTCCACTAACAAATTAACCAATCCAGCATGTCTCAAATTATAACCTACCAGCCTGTTTCTTCTTCCTGTAAGCTTCTTCTATAAACTTCTTTTCTCACCCATCATTTCCAAAACTCGTTCATTTCTTATTTTGTCTGTCCACCTAATTTTCAGCATTCTTCTGTAGCACCACATTTCAAATGCTTCAAGTTTCTTTCTTTCCGGTATTCCTAAAGTCCATGTTTCTCTACCGTAAAGTGTCATACAGTTCTACAATTGACTTTGTGGAACTAAAAAACGAAATTATTGCGTATAAAAACTTGATTGTGTTTAACGATTTCAACAGCATTGTAAGCAAGAATTTTAAACTTGTTGAAGATGTACTTGGTTAATAAGATGTATCTTACAAGTATAAATAAAAAAGCATTAATTTGAATTTTGTTTATTCCACCAACCATTGGGCAATTAAAAATACATTTTCAACAGCGCACATAGAATTACAAAACAAATGTACTTTACAAAGTTTTATCAAATTTTTTCTCTTGAGTTTTCGTAGTGGAGGACATCCCAAATCTTCTGTATTGTAGCAGACTTTCTTCCTGATAATCCTTTGGAACCAATGAGCACTTTTCCCGTCCTTTCACATAAATAGTTTCTTCGTTTTAATTGGTGATGGTACATAGAATAGTACATAGTTTACTGAAGGTAACACCATCAGTGTACCAAGTTATTCCATGGTAATTATGTGTCAGCCAAGTAATTGATGGTTCATCACCTCCACATTTTGCTGACAATACACTTATACAGTCTGTAGCGATAATATTGTCAGATCGTATTAACTGCAACTTCTTTGAAAATAAAGATTTAATCCCTGTGCGTCCAGGAAGATGGTCAGCTTGGTAAAGAGCTGGAATGTCGAGGTGCAATCATGTTTCATATCATCTTCCTCAGCACACAAGTTAGAGGTACGTATTCTACTGCACGATCATGCAGGATCATACAATATGCAGGTAAATTTATCAAATTCCATATGTATATCTACATGTCCAGTCTTATCTGTTACATTTTGTTGTGAACAGTCAATTACAACTGGAGGTGCAGTTGCATTAAATCCTTCACGTTTTAGTAGTGGTGAGGGACGATCACGTACGTAGTAAAATTGCTTGAATCTTGCATACTTATCATACAGCACGGTTGTTCTGTTTTTCTTAAAGTCTAAATTCATATTCTCGTACGCGAACTCTACTTTATTTAGGAACATTTTGGCGTTATGGAGGTGCCAGTGATCAAACTCGGCTGCACTTTTTTCCGTGTTACGTTTCCTATTTGTTTGAAAAAAACAGAACTACAGTCCTAAGTTTCACCAGTTGCGTTGTTGAATTCAAAGTCCAATCTCGTGTCTTGCTTACAAAAACTGGATATTCAAGCAGGTGCCAACTTCTGAATTGAATACTTAGTGGCTTCCCACATTCCACAATCTTAACCAAAGCCAATTTCACTCTGTCGCCTAATTGCACGTGCGGCATCTCCTATGCGACCTTATTAAGGCTGAATTTACTCTTCTGAGGATATGAATTGGCTTTCATATATGAATTTGTGTCATCCCTAGCACGAATCAGTACTAGTTCTTGTTTTATATCTGCAAGTATACTTTTATAGTCTTAATGTTAACGTTTCTATTTCGGTCAATATCTTTTCCATTAATTTCTAGCCGAATTTTATCAAACAGGAACGCAATATCATTGGTTTGTGAGTAGTGAATTTGTTGCTCCAGTTCCATCTTATTAGATAAATCTTCCTTCAATAAGCAGGTAACTTTCTCCAAGCACTTGGTTCTTAATAGGTATCCAAATCTCGTGATTGTTATTACATGTGGATTTTGTATGCGGTTGATGAGTCAGAAACTGTTTACGAGTAACTGACTCGTCAAATTCCACACTAGAACCCTGGCGGCACAGTTGGGAAAAACTTGTATAGTGTATGTCCCAACTTATCGTTGACGTAATTTCCTGTACATACACTGCGCTCTGTATGTATGGCGTTAACTCTGAATATGAGCACAGTGTAGTCTGAAGTATGAAATACAGTTTTTAACACACGTTTCGAAAAACCTATCACTGATTTAATTGAGTTTGGTTTAGTGAAGTCAATATCCACAGGTGTCTGTATCTCATATATGAGTGACTTTTTGAGTGCTCTAATAACCAACACCTTGCGTCTTCACCCTTCATTCTGTCTGAAGCCTTCTCCGCGAGAATACGATCGGAATTACGCCTGTCTACACCCTGTGAATATGCAGTGTCATGTTCCCTGCATGCAGCATCTTACGGATACATTTTTTACGGTACAGCTTAACGACTGTAGGGAAAGCACGTTAGCAGGTGTTAACCGTTTCACTGTCGGTTCATGACTGACAATTGCACGAGCTTGCTACTTCTTGTTATGACTCCTGCAGTATTGTACTCTGGCGGCACACTTGGGAAAAACGCGTTTAGAGTACGTCCCTACTTATCGTTGACGCAATTTCCTGTACACACACTGTACTCTATGGTGTATGCATGGCGTTAACTTTGAATATCTGCGCAGTGTAGTCTGAAGTATGAAAGACAGATTTTAACACATTTTTAGAAAAACCTAGCAGTGATCCAATTGAGTTTGGTGTAGTGAAGTCAATTTCCTTAGGTGTTTCGATCACACAATTGAGTGAATTTTTTTTTGCTCTAACAACCACCTTCTTGTTATTAGTCTAAACTAAATAATTTGCCAGGTTGTCAGTATCATATGATCCTTTGGGTATATGAATCACTCTTTTCCTTCAAGTACTGGAATTTACAATTTGACTCGTCTTTGTTCGGGGTCGAGTTGTATGTTTGAAAATCTTCTAGCCCAATTGTGTACCTGTCTTGACTCAAATCTATTGGTGGAAAGTAGTTACAACTCAAGACTGGGCTATTTACCTGATAGGCAGAGTGTCAGGAACATGTTTTACCCTGACCGAGGTTCATGCAAAACTGATGTCAAACATTTTCGTACAATAACTTTAAATACAAGTGTCCCGTATTCCTGATGACCTTGTACAATGTAAAGTATTCTGTTGTCTGCAGAGTATCGCTGCAATTCCAATGGTTGTGGTAAGTCATCAAAACTGTCGAAATATTTAACTACACCGAATTTGTATTTGATGTACGCAACCCAATGTGTTCCAGCATTTTCAGCACTGTCCAAGTTTACGATTCCACATTCACGATCATGATTGTTTTTTTAGGTAATACATCACGCATGAATACATCACGAAAATGAGGAATACACAGACGATTTCAATATGTATCTATATCCTCTTCCATCAGCTGCTGGACCGACTTTTTTTTTTAAATCCTGTTCCACCCTTCCAGTATGGCTTCAGATAAATAGCTTTGCCTGTCATTGGAATTGCTTCCATAGTTTCATTGTGCCACTTCTCTGCTTTGACAGCTGTGACTTTGATCGAGACGTCTCCTTCAAGAGCTCCAGCAGCCGACAATCATGCAAAAATTAGTATTAAAGGATGTATGTCACCCTTCTTCTTCTTCTTTTTAATTTCTGCACCCAGCATCATCTTAGCAATTATATTTCTGTTTACAAGAAAAGCATCGGCACGTTCTCAAAAATCTGCATCTTCAGCCTTCATTCTGTTTGAAGCCATCTCCGCGAGAATACGATCAGCATTACGTCTGTCCACACCCGGCGTGTCTGCAATATCATGCTCCCTGCATGCAGCATTTAATGGAATGATTCCAGTTTGACCAATTTTCAATCACTTTTCAAGTTTTGTTCCAAGTCTACAAAAATGGTATGTGGGAATGTGTGCCTTACATGACATTTTATTGACGTGATTGTTTAAGAAACCATGACCCTTCTTTTTCTCCTTCGTAGGAAGCATTGTTATCAACTGACTGATTGTCGTCGTCGTATCTGTCTGAGCCTGAGCTCAAGTAATCGTTTGAAGTTCCAGGACTTTTGGTCCTCTGCCTTCTTTCATGTTTAGGGTTGTTTGTAATGCCTTTTTTAATCAAGTCAGAGGTGTTACTTTTTTAAGTTTTTATGTTATTGTCGGTTTAATATTTTTTTAAATGTTTTGTAGCTTCTAATTAGAGTCGATATTGGTCGATTGTAGTTTGCTTCGTAAATGTCAGGTCCTAGATTTTGAATAAGCTGATCGGTAGATGTTCGAGCTTTATGGAAAAAGTTCGTTGATTTGTCCTTGATGTGGTCAGTGATTTTTTGAATTCCTAGGTCGTGATGTATTTGTGTGTTAGTCATATACCGGGGAGCGTCAGTAATAATTCTTAGATACTTGTTTTGGACTATTTGTATCTTTTACATTCTGCAGTCCTTTACCATACTGTAGACCTCAAAGCCATATAATAGAGCTGGTCTGATTACTGCCTTGTAGATTTTCATTTTGGTGTGGGTACTGAGGCCGTTCCCCTTGAGGAGGGGATACAGTTTGAAGAGCCGGGTTTTTCCTGCGTTGCAGCTGTCACGGATGTGGGTGTCCCAAGTCAGATTTCTGTCGAAGGTAATTCCTAGGTATTTAATTGTGTTTCACCCGGGGAGATCAGTGCCGTCAAGTGATACTCGGTAGGTTGGAACAGTTCTCCTGGTCGAGAACATGATGGCTTGTGATTTAACTTTACATTTTAGTTCACCTATACAGGCAGAGCGGCCTGTAAAACTCGTCAATATGCTTTTCGTCAAACGGCATGCAACATTACTTGTGAGTAATGCAGATGTTGCAGAAACCAAGCGGAAAAATAAGAAGAAAGGACCTCTGTTCTCTAGACAGTGATGACAATAGTGTGCGAATGTTCAAATTGTGGAAAACCAACCTAGTGGTTTCTCTGCTGGAACACCCCAACGGGCTTGGATTTGTCCAAACAGTTGGTTAGATACAAAACCAACTTGATTGCACTCTTTAAACAAAACGATATGAACCTCAAACACATTTACGATGACCACGTTAATACCGATATCAAATTCAACGAGTTTAAAAACTTAAGTGGATACTGCTGTAAGGAAGGTAATCATAGATTTCTAGCTATTGACAAAGACTGTGACATGTACCACGGACACAGTACCGCAACGGATTTGATTCATTTGTGACTAAATAGCCAAGCACTCTAGGTACTTCCATCATTAGAACTATGGCAAAGTTTGATAAAACATCAACGATACAGAGCAAGAGAGTGTTGGTGCACCCACCTCAACACATAATTCTTATAAAAGAAGCAAGTTTGGATTGTCTAGGTAGAATACTCAGTCGTTTAGCTGACCCCTTGGATGAAGATGTAACCAAATGATATGTTAACAAAGCAATTAATAAAGATCTAATATTTTTAAAAACGACATAATTGGCTGTAGTTGAAACTATTGTCGCAACGGATACACTCCAAGATAATGCATACATACTAGATACGGGTCGAAATTATATTGAAATCCCTGTCGATGGTCTAATCCTATTAGACAAACAGATCAGGGTTGACGTGAGACTGATTTGGGTAAAAATTAACTATGATGCAGGGTTGGTGTATGTGAAGCGAGGCGATCTATCTAGTTTCTTTCCCGCATATAAACCCCACAAACCATTTACAGTAAAATAGTACAGTTACCTCTCATAAGCTTCATGCAGTGTACAAACACGGATATGGTAACAACTAAACGTGGTATCAATAATGCCAGGAATGCTTTTCGACGCAAATGACTCGAACTGAAGACTGGTCAGATCGATTCTAAATTTTGTTTGTTGATTCTTTAAGACCTGTGACGGATACTACAGAAAAAATTTTCTTACCTCAGCGACTTCAGCAGCAGGAGCAGCAACAGTCTTCTGACTCGATAAAAGAGCTATTGAGTTCACTAAAGCGAAGTTAAATAGATTATGAATCAGTGTATGGTGTTTGAAGGAAGCATGATTCACTATTGATTGGAAATTCATCTTGTCTATTGGGGAAGATCTTATTGTAACAGAAAGTACTGAATATGAGAGAATGCAAGGGTTAATGGAACTTTTCTTTTTAACAAACACAAAAATATATACCAACAAGGACTTGAAAACATATATGGAAATATTAAACAACACAAGTGACCACAGAATAAAATTGAGCCCACCTGGTAAAGTTCTGAAACCTGCAAACAATGAGAAGCATAACAACATTATCACTAAACTTATCTTTCAGTCTAGTTCTGGCCTTCTCCCCATAAAGGAATATGTGTATTTCGACGATCCTAATAAACTTCTAAAACGACTAAAGTTATTTACATCGTCAGGATCAGAAGGAAATACAGCACACTTCAATCAAATTTTATCGGTGATTATAGAACATCGTGGGTGAGAGATCATATTGTAATATGGATGAAGTTGTAGCAGAACTCCATAGACCTGCAACAAGGAATTTCCAAAACGACGTGTAATCATCAAAATACTTGACGATCTGTGGGAAGACGATATTGTGGAAATGATACCATACTCCAATAAAACCGGGACTACAAGCATATTGTGATGGGATTGTCACATATCCAAAGTTTTCGTGGGTAGTACCTCTCAAGACCAAAATGACTAGTGTGTTTGTCGACGCTATGAAGAAAATACTAAATGCCGGTCGTGTACCTCAAAATTTACAGACTGACAACGGAAAGGTGTTTTGCAATTTAGAGTTTGAGACAATCATAACTGACAATAGTATTCATCATTACTCGACATATACTCATCAGAAAGTATCAGTAGTTGAATGACTCAACAGAACTATCAAGAATGAAATGTGAGAGGAATTCAGCATGCGTGGTTCACATCGGTGGATTGAATTAGTGCCTCAGTTAATGTTTAATTACAATAAGTGGTATAGCACCATCAAGATGAAACCTTGTGACATTAAAGGCAACATACTACTTTCAACAGTGTACAGTCACATTAAGCTTACTACTCCAGCAAAATACAAAGTTGGTGAACATGTTAGAATTAGTTCGTTTAAAGAACTGTTAGAGAAAGGTTAAATGCCAGACTGGTTAACTGAAGCTTTTACCATTAGTAAAGAGAAATTAACAAATTCTGTAACTTATTTACTTAAAGACTATCAAGATAAAGATATTACAGGAGGATTTTACTAGCAAGAATTACAACCAACAAAACTTTCAAGTATATTTTTGGATGAACGAGTGATAAAGAGAAAGAAAAAAATGATCTTGATGAAGTGGCTTGGTTTTGATAAATCGCATAACACATGGATTCATAAAAAAGATTTATTTAAAATGTAATTTTTTTTCTTAATAAATAAACTTACTTTTCTAACAATGGTGTTTTTTCCCTTTCAATTATCTTTATAAAAAGCAGATGAGCATATCGCTCAGCAAACTTACAGTCTAATGTACAGCAATTATTTTTTCTATACACTTCGTCTATTTTACAATTTTATTCAGTTGACCTTCTACAAAGCAAATGAGCATATCACTCAGCAGACTTACATTCAATACGATCATGATGAAGTGGCTAGATTTTGATATACCATATAATACGTGGATTAATAAAAAAGATTTAATCAGACAAATATAAAAAATGTAGAATATTATTTTTTTAAAACTTATGATCCTAACAATCGTGTTTTTCTTCAATAACCTTTATAAAAATCGTAGAACATATGATACACCTGGAGCATATCGCTCAGCAAAGATTTTACACTCAGCAACGATTTTACACTCAGCACTCAGCCATTTTTTTGCAATGCTCTTTTTGATTCTATACAAAACAAACTTATAATCAATGTACAGCAATGATTTTGTATGTACACCTATTTTATTTTACAATTTTTTCGGGCTATGTTTTTCTGTACACTTATTCTACGGACATGATACAAACCAATAGTGCACCGTATCCATGTTTTTTTTACAATTTTTTTTCAGTTGACCTTCTACAAAGCAAATGAGCATATCACTCAGCAGACTTACATTCAGATCTACACCATTTGTACAACATCACAAAAATCTAAGTTTTTTTTCCTATGTAAATCATTTACACCAGCATATTTACAAATTTGCAGCGGCCTAAGCATGTATACAATACAAATATATACATGAATAAATTATATAATTCATCTTCATTTTACAATATTCGCAAACATTCTGTTTATTTCAGCTTTATTCATACATTATTGACAAACATTCACTCAGATACACACTGTGCCGCAGTGGAAAATATAACCGTCCTAGACAGACACAGTTTGGATGTTTGTATAGTATTTACAAAGCGGAGGGAAGAGCCTATTCTTCGCTGCAGATGGTATTTTGGTATGCTCCACATAGCCAATTTGCATAGTCATCCATCTAAAGCTTGCGTCTAGAGGTTTGGCCCGACTCCAGCCGGAATGTATATATTTTTGACCATTACCTAGCAAATTCCACAATAGGGATGCCATTCACCACTTCCTGTATAACGCCGACAACCTTTTCACTATAGGACTCTATCCAAAAGGGGTTGTTGGTGGTGTATCCAGACGTGTCAAACTCATCCTTGTTGTGGAGTATCACTTCATATAGATTACGGTTCATCTTGTAAATGACGCTTTGTGTGTCCATATAAAGCAGCTTTGGGCTTCCAAAACGAGAAATAGTGAATTCAAAATGAAATCGATACATCCTCACTTTGTAAAGGTAAAGAGTACACACTCCGACATACACAGGTTTGTTATAAAGTATTCGTACTTTCGCTATCTCCCGGGCCACAAAGTCATCACGGAAAACGGTCATGTATTTAAATCGTGGTGAAGTTACGTATTTGCGGCACCGCGGCTATCCGCCCAGCTTGTACACAATTTCACGTCGTGGTGCCTATGAATGTCCTCCATAATTTTGCCAAAAATGGAATTGTTCATCAATTTATAGAAAACTCCCTCGAAATCTGTGTTAGCTTGTCAACGAGAATCAATGTGGAGGGAGATTCAATCTTTCAACCACGGTGACTGGTTGAAAGAAATCGCTCGATGTATTTTGCTAATTTGCAACCTCAAGCCTACACATTTCTGGAGGACTCGGCAATGGAGGATATACCGTACTTCGTTCTCCAGTGTGGTCATCAATTTGGGTAGCGGAAAACCTACCAGGGTTTTGTGCTTGCATATTCGCCCAAAGTCTTGATCTGGAAATGCTGCCACACCTTTGTCACGTGCTTGTAATCAGCATCTGAAACTCGAGACTTCAACAATGACCTGTAAAATTTTGATTTTGCAGGAAGCATGGCATCATCGAGCTTCTCCCACAAATCCATATATCATATATCCATAGCAGAAGACTCATTTCCGCTTAACTAATTGAAACTTCTCGGGGTCGGCAAAGTAAACACGGGTAATATTCATGTGGCTGTTCTGAAGGATTCCAGCCAGTTTGTCAAATGAGGCCTGTGTTAAACTTTAAGAGTCCAGGAACCTTAATGTAACGGAAATACGTTCAACCTTTTTTGAAAAGGAAATGTTACGTTCAATGTTTATGGGAAGTACATCCATCCCATAGATAATGCCATAACTATAAAATGAGCATCATACCTAATAATGAGTATGTATATTTTAGTCCTTAACTGTAAATTGTAATCATTATATATAGCCACCTAAGTTCACTTGTGACATGAAAATGATCGCGGACTTTAACAGTCCCCAGTTCCATATCTTTCTCACAATATGGCATACTGCAGCATAAGCAACATTTACTTCTTGCTAATCTGTCATTACAAGGGGAATAAACTCCTTGTAAAATTTATCAACATCCCAGGCTAGATCAACAAGTTGTCCCACATGCCCTTTTTCGGGGTTTGCACCCGAGAAGGAGTTGAAACGTGACAGACTACGTACGTCTGGACAAACGATTGGATTGTGTTCTTGACATTTGTTGAGTAAGAGGCATTAGGTGGAGGGCTGCATGAAGGTTCTAACAAATTTTAAACGACCATGGACCCACACTACTGGTGCAAAAAAATTCTTAAACTTTTAGGTTTTATCATCATCGCCGGGCAAATCAACTCCAACTGCAACTGCCTTAGGGGGCATCCATTAATGACGTGAGGTGAAATAGGAGGGATTTCCATCAAAATCTCATGTTATTTTAGAAGGAGTGGGGTCCGACGAGATCTCACGAAGTCTCACCAGAAAAGGGGGGGGGGTTCCTGAATTCCGGAAATACACCTCACATCATTAATGGACGTTCCCTTACCGCAATCGATCTCGTGCCGGTACAGGAGATCTTTGCGGCTGAAATGCTGCAATCATCTGTTGCATATATATATAGCATTACAATATCCAGTCAATCAAGATCTAACTAGCCACGACAAGTTGCGAATCCAACAGTAATGGAAATTCCCACAGACGTCAGTATTCAACAACATGTTGATGAAGTTTTCGCGTTCGTCTGCAGGTAACTGTAAGGGACCGACAGCTTGATTCCTACCATTATTAAAATCCAGACTGAAAACGTTTACTGAAATGCGTTGATTTTGCCTCCTGAATTTGGAAATATCTAAGAGGTTTACCGGAAACTCTATACCTGTGAAATCGAATTCATGTGTTGCGAATGACTCTCTTTAAATACTGACTCGGTGTGCGTCTTTTTTTCGGCACCTGTACTTGAGCTGCAAGGAGAGTCCATAGAAAACAAAACTCGTCATCGTTATGCAATTTGAAAACAGCATTCTTTCTTTGGATATCATGTGGCGGAGTAAAGTGGAAAGACCCTCCGTAGAAAGGTTGAAAACTAACAAACTATAGGTTGAGGGAAAAGAATTTTTCCAGAGTTTTACCAGAATCTCCCCCCTGAAACTCTTCGAATTTAGTCCTGATCTCTGACTTCATAGACCAAGCAGATACGTGTGTGCTGGACGTGACTTCACGCATTTTAGTTAAAATATGGAATTTAAATCCTTCTGAACTGCAAATGATGAAGCCTGCTCAAACTGAACTTTTATGGCCGGGTTGAACTGATTACTAACAATTTCGCGGATTTTTTTTGCCAAAAGATTTATGCAAGCATCATTGAAGTTAAGTGGTCCAGTAAAATTTTCGGAACTTCGAATAATCGCGGTAAAGAGTCTATTTTTAAATGCACTATGTCTATCATCGAGGATTATTCGCGTCGCATCAGCGAACTCACTTGTCGTTGCAGCGCATAATGCTGCTGGGTTTGGCTGCCTGTCAGGACCTGCATTGCCTGACCCCTGCCTGCTTGGACCGGATGTTGGGCTTCACCTAATAGCCGAGCCCGATAGTTCCCACATTCTCTACATTGATTTGTGCAGTTACAGACACGTTTGTGGCGGCAGGTCTGGACATGATAGTGGTGGTAGCTCTGACCACGTTGCCAGTCGACCCCTCAGGCCCTTTAGGTCTGGACACGTTGGTAGCGGTGGGCTCAAAGATATATATATATATATATATATATATATATATATTTGCAGTTTCATTCCTCCCAGCTGAAGGCTGGGAGGCGGGCTGCTGGGGAGTCACGGAGACTCTTTTCAGCCTACGGGGAGGGAAGGGGATGGAAGGTCGGCTGTGGCCTTGTAGGGAACCATCCCAGCATTCGCCTAGAGTGATTGAGGAAAACCACGGAAAACCTCAGTCAGGATGGCCGAACCGGGTTTGACCATTGGTGGGGTAGGTCTGAACGCGTAGGTGGCAGTAGATTCCATCATGTTACTGCCAGAACCCTCAGGATCGAACACGTTGACTGTGGGAGACTCTGAAAGAATACAAAAACAATGATAAGAATAGATTTCTATTTATATTAGATCTATGAACATAACTTAGTGAGGCTTACCACCCAAGTCAATCGGAAAATAATCTGGAAGTCAACCTCCTTCATATTTTATGTTCGCAGTGCTGAGTCCTGGTGAATCTGAAAAAAGTTACAAACAAAACATAAATAACAAATGAAACCTAATTATTAAAGTTACAATGGCGGAGAGAGAAAATTACTTACGAGAAGTGGTGTTATAAAGTTACAAATCTGAAAAGAAAAAAGTAATTAAAACTGACAACCAAAAGGAATGAGGAATTTTAGAAGCATAACTTTTTTCAACCAACAATCAATAAATCACGTTCCCAGTAGCTGGTGATGTGAAAGAAGTATTAAAAACTCCATTGCAAGGTTCCATATATGATAAATGTAATTAAAATGAACAACTGTAATAAATGAGAAATTTTAGTACTATAATATTTTTTTGACCTACAATCAAATGTGTCCAGTAAATCATAGACACTCGTGTTGGTGTTAAGATCTTCAAATGGCAAATCTAAAAAACTAATATTATGTAGAGAGACTATGGTAGAATACAACTTGAGTAAAGATAACTAAATAACGACAACACTCACTATCAAATTAGTCACTATTCCACTCGTTGGGATTGAACTCCATCTTATTTAGTTCAAAATCTGGAAACCATAAAAATATTATAATACAAAATTAAATTTTTCTAAAGATAAAATTTATAAATAACTTACTGTTAAACTATTCAGAATTCCACTCATTGGTGCTGAAGTACAGCTCATTTGAGTGTAAATGTGGAAGTTGTAAAAATATTATAACACTCACAAAAAATTAACCAGTTTATTCTAAAGAAATAAACTGTTTATGAAAAACTCATTGTCAAGTAATTCTGAATTCCACTCGTTCTTACTGAAATCCATATCTTCTATGTTCACTTCTACAGAAAAAGAAGCTAACAATGTAAATCCAATTCTATTAAAGACACTATAATCTAAATACAAGAAAATATAGCTAACTTACTTGTAGTAACAGTTGTGGTTTGAGCTGGTTGAGACTAGTTTATTTCTTCCCATATTTCTTGTCTTCCAGCAGCAAAGTACATTTCTTATGTTCTCCTGGGAAGCCATGTGTTAAAGGTTCTCGGAAGAATGGGTGCTTGCTGGGACATGTGTCGTCTATTTATCTGGCTGCTTGATAAATCATCAGTGTTTCCACATCTCGGGGACAACTGGTTGGTGAATCATCTGTATTACCACATGCAGAGATGAGGGAGCCGCTGACTTACAAATTTTCTTAATTGCATGAGAATGATGTGGGTAACACGTGTGTGTTCGCAATTGATTTTCGGGGTCTGATCTGTATGTTCAATTGGCATCAATTCCCTTATGCTGGTAGCATCTGCGTAGGATGGGACCCCTAGCGGGGCTCCTTCACGATCAAACTGGCCGAATACTTTCACAAGTTTTAATCCCGAGGATAGCACCCCGACGTTTCAGCTCATTACCATACCAACCATCTTCCAGGACGCACAGGTATTCAAGACAAAAATTGTGTCTTCATTTTCAAAAAAGTTGCAGTGTGTGTTATACGAAATAAGCAGGCCGTGCAACCTTTAACCATATCGTTCCCGAGAATACCAAACCAATATTTAATCAATTTTTTTTAATAGAAACCATATAAACTATGATTGTTTTCGGCTGTCCAAATGGATCTTTTTTCATTTTATTTTCATAAGACGTTTCATAAAATACAGTGGTCTTCTCCATTCATAACAACATTTCATTTATCATCGGGCGTGGTTGGTGAATGTTGACGCTTTGGTTTCGCATTTAGGAAGACGTAGTTTCGAATCCCAGTCTGGCCATCCAGATTTCGGTTTTCCATGGTTTCCCGAAATCACTCCAGGCGAATACTGGGATGGTTTCTACAAAAGTACATGGCCAAATTCTTTCCCGTTCCCTGCTCTAAATACTTACCCATATCTAAGCCATATAACCAAAAGGGAAAAAAGCCAGCACAACGACCTGATCACTGCACCTAATGTTTGGTGCGTACAAATCTGTATGAGAGATAAACAGAAAAACATTCGAGTATTTGCTTTTAATATTACGGAAAATTGCCCTAATGCTGCAACCATGATGATGGAAACTGACTTCATCTTGCTTAACACGATGTGGCTTCGTTCAGTAACGCTGGTGGGTCGCTTCTGAGAACCACGTCTCACCATCATGACAGTGCGACAAAAGCGGGTGGACGTAAGAATTCCAAATGCATTTTGACTGCCTGCCGTTGAATAAATTTGGTAGTGCCATCATAGTGTTCTGCATTTTCTTTGAGACATGAAATATTTAGGGTAACTAAAAATTTAGTGTAAACTTGTGCTTGCTATTTCAGTTAAAAATATATATCTATCCATACCCTAAACGAGCAGTCGGATATTACTGCTCCTACAGTACCGAGGAAATGAAAATATTGGAGCGCCAATATTATTACCCCACAAACGGAGAAATAAAAGTACTTCGAACAGTTGATCTACCGATACAGGATGAATCTGTATTAATCTTGCACATTACAAATAATGACGTAATCGGGATTAGGAGCCCTCAAGAGTTAAAGGAGTTGGCTGAAATGGTAACTGGTCTTCAAGGATCACTAATTTCAAGGATACTGACCACAATGCCTCTGACTTCGTGAAATATTATGAAGGAAGAGGAAGCCAATGTGTCATAGGCTTTATTAGAAAGCAATTTGGATCAACTTTGATCAATTTTGTGTGCTGGGGGTCTTCAGTTCGATACCTGGCACAGTCTTGTGTGCTGGGGGTCTGCAGTTTGATTCCTGGCACGGTAATAATTTAGTAGGCTAGGTCTGTAGGCTGCGGGTCATGCGGTTCGACTCCTGGTTTGGTTTTGAGCACAGAGGGTCTCCAGGTCGACTCATAGCACGTTAATAATTTTGTAGGCCCTCGTTATAGGCTGAGAGGCATGCGGTCTTAAGCACAAATGATCTCCTGTTCGACTCCTTGTGTGCAGAGGCTGAAGAAGAGGTGAAATTAAAATTAGTGGGAGCGGAGTGTTATTAATTTGGCCTTGTCAGAGAGGCGGGGGTGGAACAGAGGTTAGATGCAATTCAATTAAGATTATTTAAGGTTCCTTACGGGGTGACCTTGAAACTGAAGTCCACTTATTGTATTCTTCCCACTTCCCTGTAATCCACTTCTTTGAATAAATTTCCCTTGAAGTTCCTGTTGTCACATATACCTGAATATCGATTAATCTCCTTTTCTCTTTTGTAAAGTCATTGAGTTAATCCTAATCCACTGTTTCGTCAAAAGTGTTCGACAGCTGCTAGACACGACATTTAATTCGTGAATTCACTTCAACTACAGGACATAAGAAAGCACTGCACTTTTGCTAGAAAAATGTGTTGCATGCAAAAATATTTAATTATTTATTTCGAGGATTTTTCCAACACTGAGGTCACGACTGAGGGTAAGGATTGGTTGTTTTGATGATTGACTATTCACATGGAGAGAGTTTCCTTTTGTTGTAACATACTCTTTTTATATGAAGGGAACAGTTTGCAGTAAGTTAGCGTTAGGGCAACAAGCCTGAAATTGGTGACAGGTGTGTTCTTCAAAGAGCTACTTCTAATTAACAACTTTGAGAAAGTTTTAAACTACAAGTTGATATTAAAATCTTTTAAACATAAAATTGGAAATAATTATCACGCAGCTGGTTCATTGCAATGGTATAAGTGAAGAAATTATTGGGTAATACGGCCAACGTCAATTTTATGTTTCTTGACGCTAGAATACTCACCATGATTCCTTAAATTTTCTGTTTAGCAGGAAGTTTCAATCTTTCGATACTTTTCTCTTTTTAGGTTGACTGCTAAGTATTTGGAAGTGTGTGAACTCGAAATACCGTGTACCTTTTATCACACTTAAAACACCGATATGCCGGGTACTAACGTTCGTATCATTATTCTGCGCTGTAAAATACTCCTACAAATAGAACAGAGTTTGAAATAGAAAAATGTGACTGAATTAAGTTAATAACTGACTGCACGTATAGCTGCAAAATTGTTATAAGACATCTTTGTCTTGGTCCGTCAGTATTTTAGATGAACTATGAGATATAAGGAGGCAAATGTGTAATTGGAAAATTCACTGGTGAGGTACTGATTATTGAAGGATTCCTCAAAATCTTGTCTGCGCGGTTGAGGGAATCTACCTTTGTTTTGACGTAATATATGAATGATCCATCTGTTCATTGTTTCTGCTGCACGAACTGGTCATATCATACAGAATACAACCGATGCTATTAATTAAATAACACTGATTATTTTTGTCAGTGAAATATTTATTAATCATAAACCCAGGTACAGTGTTTAAGTGTTTAGGCATGGAGTGCCTAACAAAATAAAATACATCACATATTTTAACCAATATTTTTAAAAAAATATTTACATGTCTCGTTTAATACTTCAAATCATTTGATTCACATACTGCTATTACACAGCACCAGTTATGTATGGTGGAGTTAATATTTGTTTAAAGATCGATTTAGTTCTTTTCAGAAAGTGATTTATTAATTATTTTTTAGATTTAGTTCTACTGTCTGAGTACTAAAATGAAGTCTCCAATTTCTTACTGGTGTGGAAGAAACATGAGATTAGCGCTTTTGAAGAGTGAATATTCTGGAACTGAATCTGTAAGTCTGAGAACATTACCATCTATATCAGAATCCACTTTCACCAAACGTTATTTGGCCACGAAAATGATTTGTATAAGCATAGTGCATAATTGTGGTTAAATATGTAAATGTTATCATGCCATCAGACTTGGAAAACGATCGCTGTAGATATTTACAATGGTATTTCGGCTAAGTTTAAATGTGAACTTGCTTGTGTATCTATTTACCCTGCATAATGATCACATTTCAGTCATTTAATATATTACTTTTCTGGTATAATGGAATGAAACAAAAATATCTCTTCTAACAAATATGTGAGTAAAGTTTATCAGAAATACACTGATAGTCCTGTAGGGACATTACAGCTTTGCTTATTAAGAAATTGTTTGAAATACCAGACACCAGTAAAAATATTTATTCTTGGTGAAAGAGATGGTTTGTGTATGAAAAATTTAGTTAGTATTAATTCAAAATCTAATATGATAGTGTTATTAAGTCACTGGAATCTGGATAGATAATGCACAGGAAGAAAACTGAAACACTGAAAAGTACCAAACTGAAGAAATCGTTTGAGAGTAATTTCAAACAATTAGAAGACAATTCATTTTCCTACTATAACTATGACAAAAAATAATATTTTACCAAAATTCGGTACAAGAGATATGCTGTTGCAATTTTCTTGTTAATAAAATGGAAGAAGTAAAATTCATTGCAATTTAAAAGTCTCTGCGTTATCACATAGAACTTTTTCTTCAGAATACGCATAAAGTATAATTTTCTGTCAAGAAATAAATGTAACGTGTATAATTGAAGAAAAAATGTGTCAATGAAATTCCATGGGTTTTATTTTCCCCCCAAGAGCAATGATTTTAATGTGTAAACAAGGGTTCGAAATGAAGAAACTAACGTCATTTCCGTCAATAAATTAAAAATTTTAGTTTAAGTAATGTATGTATGCTGACGCTTACAACGAAAAACAATGATAAGACTTAATTTATTATTTTTTAAACTTGAAAATACGGCAAGAAATTTAAACTAAAATGTAGAAAATATATTGTGATATCTTCTTTCACTACCGATATGCTAATCGATAAACTACTCTTTTAGGTCCACCCATTTTCTTTACTCATCAACCTTTTATGTTAGCACATTCGAAAAAACTTATGAATATAGGGCTTTGGTGGAACTTAATATTGGCAAAGAACTTATTAGTTTTTTTTTTGCTAGGAATAAATAAGTATTTTCTTCGTCCTAACAAACTCGGCAATTCGGTCTCCTAAAAATTCAAGAGGTATTATAATCTATCCAAAGCTATGTGGTGGGAAAATCAGTACTACAGAAATAAAAAATAAATTATAACGATGCTTAGCATTCAGATCGCATCAGAAGAAATCAAGATTAGATACTACGAAGAAAATATGAGTACAATACCACAGAATGTACTTTCCCAGAATACTAAGGGATATGGAACTTGTGTCAGGCTTATCACATATGGAAGATGATAATCATCGATGTATTCGCAAGCATTTATCCTATCACGATTTTTGGTCGTGACATCTGTGGCCATAAAAGAGCACCAATAAAATTACCTTAATATTCATCTGAAAATTTTGCTAAGCAAATGGAGAGGATGGCCTTGTAATTAGGTAAGTGTTTTTTTATGTAAGGATCTAAGCAGCTGTTAATTTCACAGCTTCTCAAACTAAAAATCAGCCACACTTGATGTGTAGCACACCGACGTCTCATATCTTTGTTATTTCTCTTACTCAATGATAACTCCATTTTCTAGCCCCTTCCTTGCTCCTTACCTTCGTTTAATACACAGCAATGTAACAGCTCGTTAATCACTGAAATTCCTTCTGGTTTGTAATTTCGTCGACAGTCAGCTTGTTCTTCACGACTACTCATTCTGACATCTGTTTATGAGTTAACCCTGACGTGGTAGGTTGTAGCTATTAACGAAGTACAAGTCGTTAATTCCTCTTCAGTCTAACTATTGCTTTCATGGCAGTCTAATTACTGAGAGAAAATCCTGCTGTATACGACACAATATTAACAGCCACATTTGATGCATGTCAGTAATAAAATAATTAGTTCGACTGTTATTAATTGGTTTCCTGACAAACGACAAAAAAAGTAATAGTGATTTCAGACTTAAAATCCCCTTATGTCCCTACGAATAGAAAAATTTTATAAGATCTCTGGAAAAGTCAGTAATTAAGTTTTAGAAGTGGAGAATATGTCTTTCTTATCAATCCAGACAGTGTTAATCAAATACCAGCCTTTATGAAATGGTCGTTTCTAATTCCCCGTAAGTCATCTAAGCACAGTTCTCATATTAGAATTTCAGTGGTAGGAAGAACAGGACCGTTTCAAAATAGTTTCTACAACTTTTTAGTAATAAACATTCCATCACAATTAACGTATTCCTACTTAAAACTGTGGTACAAGAGCAGTGCTACCCAGATTAGTTCGTAACACAGGCTGTTGCTCCCATTACTTATATTTGTGTCTCTCCTATGGTTCTGGTCCATCGTACGGGTTCTAGTGTTTGAAAAAATAGCAGTACTATGGTTCGTTGGCACCGCATCATTGCAGTACATTTCATCACAGCAGGAAACACATATCTGAAACAAAACAAACAATTTATCTTGGTTGGGAAATTATGGTTAAAATAAAAGAGTGTGTTTCTAGAAAGGAAATAATATTTGCTATTTACTGGCAGGCACATTACAAAATTTAATCTAAGGAATTGCAAGGTATATAAGAGGATGTGAGACAGAAGAATACTTTATAAACTATATAAGAATCAAGTGGTTATAATAAAAGTAGAGAATCATGAGACTCATATATCAGTTAAAAAGGATGTGAGACAAGGTGGTAGTGTATATCCATTAATATTCAACTTGTATGTAGATGTAGCAATAAAGGAAGTGAAAGGATCTGAATATGGCAAAAGTGTTCAAGGAGGGAAAAAAAATCAGTCTTCAAGGAGAAAAAAATCAATTTGCTACGATTTGTTGATAACATTGTCGTGTTATCAGAACGGACTGAGGATATTGAGAAGTTAGTGAAAGGCATGAATAAAATACTGGAGGAACATTTTGGACTAAATATAAACAAAAGCATGACAAAAGTGATGATATGTAGCAGAAATGATAGCAATAATAGTAGACTAAATATAAAAATGCATCAGGAGAAGTAATTCAGCTACTTACAATGAAAAATTATAAATGATGGCTGAATCAAGAATGACGTTTGAAGCAGAATAGTACTAGCAAAAAAGAGCCTTCTTAAAAAAAGATAAATCTTTTAGTTTCCAATATTGATCTAGGACTTAAAAACAATTTTTTAAAATCTTTGTGTACGGAGTATAGTACTTTATTGTAGCGAAGTATGGACTTTATTTATACCATAAAGAAAGATAATACTGGTAGATGCATTTGAAATGTGGAGCTATGGAAGGATGCTGAAAATTAAGTGAACAGATAAAGTACGAAATAAACGTGTTTTGTAGAGGATGGGTGAGAAGAGAAGGTTATGGAAGAGTCTTACACAAAGATGTGACAGGATGGTGGGTCATATTTTAAGACTTGAGGCATTGGTTAATTTGTTAGTGGAGGTAACAGGCGAATTAAAGAATTGTAGAGGTAGACAAATACGTGAGAGAGATAATTGAAGACCAAGGTTGTAAGGGGTATTTTGAGATGAAGATGTTAGTGCAGGACAGGAAGAAATGATGGATTGCATCAAACCAGTCAAGAGATGGATGAAAAAAAAAGGCACCAATACTGCATTGCATATATTTGCATAAAATGGGTGCATGAGTTGAAATGTGGTACAGAGAAATGTATCATTGAAAGTTCTTTCCATCAAAACCTGCCTCGGCTTTATTAGGTGAATTTTGTGGAAATGTAAAGCATTTGACATATTTTTAGATCGTTGACCACGAAAGGCTATCGTAGCACAGCGGTGATTTTAACAGGTTCTAGAGTTTCTCAGGGGAAGCCAGCAGTTTGTCCAAGCTGGTAGAACAGGATCGCTTTTGGGCGAATAAAACGTTATTATAGTATTTGAGGTACGAATAACTTTATCGGCATGCTACTGCTGATGAAAAGCTGCAGTGAAGTGATCAATGTCGTATCTGCACGTGATGGCGTCTTGTGGGAGATAAAAAGAGATTGAGTTTAATTATTAAACACTTTAGCCATTAGGAGGCTACATATAGCATACTGCCTGTAACTTTTATATGGGGTGGCGTGCTACAGACTCCGATGATGGGTCTAGTTGAAGATGGCGGTGGCAGTGTCTATCTGCTTGGATTTGAAGCTGGCGAGGAGCTTCACCGAGTGATACAGCTCCGCTGGTGACTACAACAGGAGAAGTGAAACTCTCACCGATAGGCCAATGACTTTCACCGGATGCCTTTGTTACAGCTCCGGTGAACCCCAATGATTCGTGGATTAGTGGGGGTGGCAGGTCCCCACTTTCGCTGTCGAATGATCCAATGATTCTCTCCACAAATTCCACGCAAGACAGGATATAGCTTGGATCAGACACATATGTGAAAACTGTCACACGTTTCGTCACCCATTCAAACACACAGACGCGTGAACATGCAAACTATTTTTATATGAGGAGATGGCTTATGCGCGTCCAAGTTCGGCTGACCGATGCGAATCAGACGGAAATATATTCTACCGCTCGACAGTTACTAATTTTAACTTATTGCTTGGTGACTCCGCGACAATATGAAAATGCAAAATCAGTTATTACGGCACATGTTCTGACTTGCGAACCATTACCACCGATTTTTATCTTTTATAAATATTTCTGAGGCCTACTCAGCACGCATTGGAGTTCCATGAGCGTTGATAACCTGTTGGGTGTGCAGTAATGATCGGGTGTGGCATTTGAGAAGACGTGGGTTCAAATCCCGGTCCAACCATCCGGATTACGGTTTTGCATGGATTTCCGAAATTATTCCAATCATGCCGGGATGATTCCTCCAAAGAGCCAACATCGAATTATTTTCCAATCCTTGCCCTCCCACAATCTTTCAAGAAAAAAAAAAGTTTATTTTCACTTCCGTTTTCAACCCTTTGGAGACAAAATTACTCTTGATACCTGTAGCCCAATAATTTTTTATTTTTTTTACTAATTCGTTTACAGAATATGAAGGAAATTAATATACTGTGAACACATTTCCTGTGAATATTCGTTTATCGCCACGCATAGTTCTTATCAGATCAAAATGTGATAGCTACAACTTTGGTTTTTTAAATGATTCAGCATTGTAAAAAATTATTTAAAAATGGATGACCTATCGTCAATTTTGCCTACAGCAATTTAAACTATATTTTATACATATTCTCGTACAATACAATTGTCGGTTACCTTCTGCAGTTGGTTGTCTTGGTGGTACTTTTTAGGGGGTGGGAGAGTGTGTAAAAGGAGCTAAACAGAGTCAACAAATTATTAGTCTAGTTGGTCAACACCTACATTGTGTACTAATTATAAAGTGTTTCGCGCTGTTCTGAAACAGATGATGATACAATTTCATGTAATGTGAATGAAATATTATACTTTTACTATGAAAAATGAAATGACATACAGGTAATTTGAAGTAATTAATATCAAAAAGTAATAATTGTGGAAAAATGTTAACTTTTTAATTTAATATGTCATATTATACTACATTAGACGAGAAATAATAATAAAAATATATAATTATATTAAGGTAAACATAATATTAAGAGTAGGAGAAAGCAGATGGAAGATTTGAAGGTATTAGGATGACATTGTACTCATATCTTGGTAGTTAGGGAATGGCGACAGCTCTCAGATATTAGGAAAAGTTAAAGCTAATCCCTTACAGGAGCGTCCATATTGGGAGTATACTGGTAGTGATTGCACCAGACTAAAATCATTACACTGACAGTATCTGAACTGAAAAAGACATACATGATTTGCGCAAACAGATAAAATAAATTTAACTTGATAGTTATAAAAACCCCAACACTGACAAAATGAATCTATTCTATTTGTTGCAGTTGATTTCTTTATTGACAGATGATCTTGCAACACATGGAGGCAGTCACTGACTGTTAGGCGGGTGCTATTACTTCACAAAATTACGTAATAAGTCGAACGATCTCTCTTTCTCTATTATATGGTGGATAAAATGATATTTCATGCTCAACATTATCAGTAAAAGCTGTCAGTGATTATATCTCCAAAGGTATGGAACAGTCGACCTGTTTGGTGCTACAGAAATAGTTTACTTGAGGAATACTGAATATTGTAGCCGATAAAGTCGTGACTTACGTAGAAGGAAATATTTTCTTACTATACCGTAAAACTAGTGGTCCGCCTCTGTGTGTAAAATAAAAGTAATATTTGTTTCAATTGTTTTAATGTAGAATATTTTTTATTTTTTTTGGGTGACAATATTATTTTATTGATTTTATAGCAACGAGGCTATGAACTTTAAAATAGAACTAGATATCCTAGTTTTTCAGATGCCAATTGTTTACCGGAGCAGTATTAGATATGCTCTTAAAATTCAAAGTATTCTATCTATTTCCTGTAACTGGAATTACACGGTCTTTTTACTTTATTTATTTATTTGCAGATCTCTGTTATCAGAATATTTTATTAGAAGTTTAATTTTCTAGCAATTAAAATAAATTATATTTCAGGCCGAGATACGGCTTACCTTGTAGAAAAGATATGTTACAATAAATTTATGTAAAATGGTAATATTTCTTAATCTATACTTGAAGGTGGATTTTAATGTAAAATTAGTAATTTAATTCAAATGATTTATCGTTTAAAATGAATATACTTTGCCCATCGCTCTGGTTAGTTTAGATGAGATAAATTGTAACACAATGCATGTAATGTGAAGTGTATCTAGAATATAGGATAATTTTAAATTAAAGAGTTCCCTTATAATAAATTCAATTCTGTGTAGTTCAGAATATTTTAAAATACTACACTATTTTTAGATTTGTACGTTTATTTTTAAATAAAAATATTTTTATCCATTTATTTCTCGTAATTTACAAAAAATGGCATTATAATAGTATCTGAACAAAATGTTATTAAAAATTTCTTTTATTTATTGTACCTCTGGCGTCAGGGCATATATAACTCTTTGCTTAAATGGAACTAAATATGGACTTAAGTTAATGTTTAACTTTTATTTTTATTTAGATGTGAAATGCTACACGTTACATGTTATTCAAGGTATCTTTAAGATAAAACTTATTTTTTCTAACAGTTTTTTAACTAGTTTATTATTATTATTGATAATCTTCTTAGGGGATAAGCTGTAAAGGATTGTATATATTTTAAATTATTTATATTAATAATTTTAAATGATTTAGTTTGTAGTTACCTTTTAGCTCATAATAAATTTTGTGGTTGTTTTATATGGTATCTAAATTTATAACTGAAGTATTTTTATATAATAATTGAGATAAAATAATGATTTAATTTGTAAATTCTTACATAGTAATAAAATTATATTATAATTTGACTTTTAAGGTATTAGGTAATAATTATTCCCGTCTGTTTATCAAAAACATTTCTTCCTGATAATAATTTAAAGTCTGGCATGCTCATTGCTTTAAAATCTGGCTGTTGATTTTTATGTGATGCGTGACAGATAGACAAAAATTCCAAAATGTACGATTTTGTAATGTTTATTATCAATTATGTACATTGCAATTACACTTTTTGAAATAAATTATATGTAGAGACACAACTTGTCTACATTTTATATAGTATAGATTTTCAAGGTATGGTCTATTTAAATAACGTACAGGATCTACTTTAAAGGGACCGAGGGTATATCCAATAACACTTATTAAGAGCCTATTATTTAGGGCGGGATACAATTGTTGACTCGGAAGTTATTTGAGCCCGAGAGCATAACAGGAAAAAAGTTACAAACACCACATGGATTGGCTTAATTACAATTTACATCGAATTTATGCGTGACTTATATGGCAATGGAAGATGACAACAATAATATGCAGTATTTTCATGAATTATTTAATTGTTCATAAATTATTCACTATGATTGAATATGAAAGTATGGTAGGGATTGATACTAAATTGTAAACAACATTATCTCCATAATATTAATGCCATAAGAAATTGTAAAAATAATAGAAAAACAATAGGAATTATTTAAAAAAAGGTATACAGGAGATTTATTACCAGGAAATTAACTACCACGTTATGATGAAATTTCTATTAGGAAGGAAGTAACAGGTTTCATTTCATAGCAATCCTGCAAGAGAACATTTATAAAAGAAAGTATTTTGCTTTCACCAAATCACGGAATCAGAAAATTATCTTAAGAATATCATATCTGCTGTGAATATGAGTCTTAATTACAATCTTATTGAAGTGATATAGGTTGATTCACGCCACTTTGTCACATAGAATTAGAAGTGTTTAATCGTGTAGCTCTTCAAAAATATCATATAAGTAAATTGTAACTGCTCCTTCTTAATAATATGCCGTTCTACTGGGTACTAGAAACAAAAGAAAATATTTCACGATGCTCAGCAGTTTCCTAAATGTTATAATAAAAATTGATCATCATATTTGAACCAATTTAAGCAGACATTTAGTGTTGACAACTATTATCATTTAATAGAACTATGAATTTTGTCAAACAGTTTTTTTTACGTAAATGTGTGTTCAATATTTTTTGAATATTCCAAAAAATCTAAACGAAATTTAAGAATAATAGCTTAGTTTTATGTGATTTAAACATAAATACACATAATCCAACAGGTGCAAGTATCTCGTGCGCACTGAAGGTTCCTTACACGGATTATATATTTAATATGATCCACCAGAAAGATTTGATAAATTGTTTATTAAAAAAACAGTAACAAATGATTCTTAAATAGAGTTATTCATTTAGCGAAATTACAAATCAGACGAAAAAACAATTTCAGTTGGAAAAATGGTTGGTCTCAGAAATTGTATACGATTTTTCAAAAAAAAGATGTATTTTCAGTGCCCTCTCTATCGATTGATATTATGTGATTTTATCTATAGAAAAATAATTGTTTTTAAATTTTCTCATTTAGTTATTTTGTGAAAAATCATTAGCTCCAGAAAGGTCACAATAGTTTCTTGCAAACTTTACGAGCATTAACACGACTGTATTTTTTTAAAGAATTTTTTGGTTAGCAGTTTTAGAAATAAAGGGAGGATTTTGAGTTTTTAAGAATTTTTCGCTAAAATCTTGTACAAATCTAGGAATAAAAATTGAAATCAAAACATTTCCTTACTAAAACATCAAAAGAATATTTCTTTCCTTCAGGCACTTGCACCCTTTATTATTTTAACCTCCAAATTTTAGGTTCTCATCGTATTAAGTTTATTAAGAACTAAGTAGTGCCGAGTTACAAATTTTTACGTTGAAGGATTCAGTAGGACAGACAGACTAATGAATCCATATTGGTTCCTTCGTTTATTCATAATGTATGTATGTATGTACCGAGCGTCATACATGAGCGGTAACTCTCTGGCCTCGCATTCGGGAGGACGTGGATTTGAATCCGCTACCGGCTATCCATATTTGGGTTTTTCCATGGTTTCCCCTAATCACTCCAGGCTAATGCCTGGATGGTTCATTCAAAAGGCCATTGCCGAATTACTTCTCAATCCTTGTGCCCTGTCCTTGTCTGTCTCTAATGACCTCGTCGTCGAAGAGACGTAAAGCCATAAATAATTTATGTAACCTCAAAAATTATAATAAGAAAATCTCCATATATCTCAAAAACGGGATCAACAAAACTTCAAAGATAATCCGTAACCCGCATTCGCCTGGGGTGATTTGGGGAAACCATGTAAAACCAAAATCTGGATGCCCGGACGGGGATTCGATCCGGCGTCCTCCGGAATGCGAGGCCAGAGCGAAAAAGCATTTCAAAGGAGTTATCAGCAAAGTAAAAGACATAAAGCCCTTGTTTTGAAATCAGTGGGAATTGTTCTGTATCATATCGGCACTTTAATTAAATAAACAACTTACAGCAGATGGCTATGTTCCCTTAGTCACAATCTATAATTTTAATGCGCAGAACTGATTTAAGTGGAAGGCAGGTGATAAGAAGGTGAAGACATGAAAGCCGGAGAAAATACAAGTAGGCAGCGAGAAAATGGGAAAAAATAGTTTCCTGTGTGTAGTTTAGAACATAAAGTAAGCTGCCGAAACGTAGTTAAATAAATGAATCATCGTTAAATGTATTTTCTTTTTTCGATAAAATTTTCTACTGCAGACGCAGTAACGAAGTTTCCATATAAAAACAACTGACTGAAATAGGAAACTATCACAGCTAAGCTACTTGAATCATTTTTTCTGTTTTAATGTTGTTCTAATAGCGTAATAATTACTAGGCTATTTTATTATTACCCTTTGAGAGTCTATTTCGACGCAGCCGACTCTTTGAGGTGAACATTCTTTTCCGTCGGCGCATTTCTTGTTCACAACGACACTGCTTCCACGAGAGTCCATCACGTGTAGCGTGTGGCAGAACTCCTCCCCTGGAACAGTAACATGACTAAGCGAGCGCTAAAGCCACCAGACACATTTCATCGGTGCAAGCACCAAAATATGTTGTTGGTGACAGGGCATGAGACGGGAACAAGGAACTTGTCTAAAAACGCCTTCTGATAAACAGGTGAGCCAGGCCCCTTACTGCGTCATCGGCATTTCGGGAACTGGTCAACAGGGCAGGAGCGGCGGTGGTGGATGATTTATATTCACTCGATAGTTTACAGAGTCCTTGATAATAATAATAATAATTCCGCATGGTCATAATGGCCTGGTGACAGGGTTTCTATAGGCTGCGCATTCCGCCCCTATCGTAGTCGCCTTAACCTAACCCAGCAATCCTGCCAGGTACAGGGAACCTACAGTTTAACGTGGAATCCGAAACAAGGAAGCGTCCTGGTGTACTTTACGTTACATAGGTGAAGTGTCTCTGAAAACCCTCGCCGAGACAGGGATTCAAACAGGGGACATTTCGATCTCCAGTCAGACGCCTTAACCACTGAGCCACCAGACCACTCGCAGTTCTAGATAAGGGGGACAGTCAATACTGTTGATGGTGTTTTGTCCGTTGGATGGTGACATTAAACTAGGCGTTCTCCTAGTTACCTTTCAGAAAATTGGGACCACTCCATTATTTTTCCTCTGATCCATATAACGCCACAAAATAATAATTCAGAAACTTGCAAATTGTGGAAGGCGACGAAAAGCCACCAGAGATTACAGTTCGTCAGGGACTAACATCAGTATACACGCCAACACCTGTATGGTAAACTAATGTTTAAAACAACCGAGCTTTAGTACCGAGCGTGGTGGGTGAGCGGTGACGTTCTGGTCTCACATTCTGGAGGACGCGGTTTCAAATCCCTATCCGCGCATCCAGATTTGGGTTTTCCACGCTTTCCTCAAATCACCCCAGGAGAATGCTTCCTTCAAATGGCTGTGGCCGAATTCATTCCCGTTCCCTGCTCCCCATCCTTTCCCGGCTCTAATGATCTCGACGTCGATAATTAGGTATTATCCGCAGAAAAAACACAATCACTTTTCTGGCTTTTTTTATTCATTTAAAAGTAGCTCACTTTCAAACCATCACCATTAATTAACACAAACACCATTAAAACAGCACCCATCATCAAAACATTTAACGTATCACTGTTCATTGAAACATTTACTCCAATCACACCATCATTATTCATTAAAGCCTCAACCCCATTCAAAGTAACATTAATCATAGAAAGATCCACTTGATTCAAATCATCATAATTCACTTAAACTCCCTTCAAAACTTCATTATTCAGTTATACATCTTCCTCATTCAAAACATCATTATTCAGTGGAACATTGAATACATTATAATCCGATGAAACATCTACTCCATTCCAAGCTTCATTATTAACTGAAACCACCTCTAAAACTTTACCCCTTCCTCCTTTTTCATCCGAAAATACGTAGCATTCCTGTTCTTCTTCATTATTGATCTCTTCTTCATTTTCTGCCTTTTCTTCAAAATCTTCATAGTCCTCCCTTAACATCAGACATTCGCGTTTAGAATTATGTTCGTATACTCGTCCAATCTGAGTATTTATTTCAGAATAAAAACAAGCTCCCTCTTTTATCCACTCTTGTAACATTTGCTGTTGCTTCGACTAATACTGTATCTTCTATCTTCAGTTCAAATTTTTGTAACAGCATTTCCGCAGAACTATTATCTTCTCTGCAGGAATCTTTTTCTGTGAAACTGGTCACTGTAACGTCATGGAAAGTACCAGTATTCCCCCCTTCACAATTTGATCAGTCGTGGCATTCATAACCCGAATCTGTGCCACTGTTTAAATTTCCTGGATCAGTTAAATTTTTTTCAAATTGATCGTCTCTGACGGTACTGATATAATCTTTGGTTAATTCCGAAACTTTACCCGCTGTTGTCATTTATTTTTTTTATTTTTCAAAGAATTTCGTCACACTTACACACTTTATTTGATTATATTATTACAACTCACTCGTCTCCCTGACTTTAATTAAACTTTTGTCTTTGACTAAAGCAAAATTTCAGCTTATACTGGAACTTACTGCACTTTGTCTTTGACTCGAATAATTCAAATGGTTTTTTCTTTATCCTACCTTAATGTTGTCTTCTGAGGTTTACAGAACTAATTAATTAGTTCCATGTCGTAGACACGCGTCCCGACTTGTAAGATTACTTACATTATTATGATAATTAAGTTTTCTATGTCCTCGTCACGGAATTACACTTATAAATTTTATTTTGTATACGAAGTATTTCTTTTACTGCTTATCATTTAGCCGTAAATTAGTTGTTGATGTTGGTAGCTCATACCAAAACTTACTAGCACATTAATCAACTTAATATCTATTTTTATCTCTTCAACATGCAGTAATATATTTGATTTTCAATATATTAATCACAATAAAAATAAAAGACAATCTTTCCTGATGACTTCAGCTTCTTTCTTCTCTCTGCGAAACTAAAAAACTATTGGCAACCAACAAACAACCAAAGATATTCCAGCTCACCAGCTTCCACTGTCAGAGCTGCTAAAATACTTTCTCAAACTAAAGATATCACAGACACACATTTAAACAGATGATATTTCAAAGTAATATAAATATATCATATATGTAGGGAAACCTAGTTTCCTTACAAGATAAATACAAATCTTAACTAATCAATTAAAGTACCTGCGAAAATCTATACAATCAATCATGCCATTCAACATTCATTCATGTTTTTTACCTCATATAAAAGTACAAAAAAGAAAAAATTATAAAACTACTTTCGTCCTGATTTAATTCCTTAATTTTCTATATTTCCCCAGTAATTGTTTAACTATATCCTTTAATCATTTCTTTACCACGATCTATGTATATCAATTGCATATATTAATTATTAATCATCTCCCTCGGTAATTTATTGCAATCCTTGACCCGCCTATTTATGAAAAACAAAATTCCCTCACCTTTATGCCTGAAATCAAGTGCCAGCTTGTGGTCATGGTCTTTTCCCTTCCATGCACTAGTCGTAATTCAATATCGCTCCACCCCTCGTTACTAATATAGGCTTTGTAGGTTAGGACTCTCTACTCAAGATTATTATCCTTTCAGTGTCCGAATGCTACATTGTCCCTGAGGCTTTTTGTCTAGCGTCTCACCTGGCCGACGCCAGGTCTTCCCATCTACATGTCCCCATCTTACACATGCTCATCGTCTGTTATATCGCATTGTCATATTCACAAACATGATTTTACTAAATTTACTTGTTTAATGTATCAGCGCTGAAATAAAATATGTAATAAAATAGATGTATACACTAGAAAATGCACTGTTATAGAATAATATGTATATTAATTGCATCAACCATATTTATGCTAACTACTGGAAATTATTTTGTAGATATCTTATAAACCAATTCTCCTATGGAATAGAAGGACTGGTCAATTAAAAATTCTTTTAATTTTATCCTGAATTTGACCTTATGCCCCTCGAGACAAGATGTGTAGGGAGGTTATTAAAGATATATATCCCTAGGTATCTGACCCCTTTTTGAAAAAATGACTTCTTTGTGAAGATCATTTTTACTACTAGTGGTATAATTTTGCATTTTAATGTTTATTCCAAGCAGAGTAAAATTAGGGACTGCAGAGGACATTAACATGTACATATACGTAGCCACCAGTGTTAAAATTACAGCACACGTTATTCTTATCACTCACTTCTGGGCTCTGAATACTTTGTCTCTATAAGTTCAGTTGCATCAGAATATTATTGAATCTGACGTTATGGAGTGAAAATAACAAAAAAAGTAATTCTCTCATAATAAGACTACCTACTGCTGAAAATAAGTGAATTGCTGCACCCACTCGCTCCTATTAGCAGTGATCCAATAATATGATCAATGACATAATTTGAAAGATGTTCAGCAGAGATATCTGGGATATTTTTAATTCCTGTGCTATTGTCGTCTGCAGGAAGGACAAATTTTGAGTTTTCAGATGTAATGTAAGGAAGATCATTTATATAGAATAAAAACAACAGTGGCCCCAATACAAAACACAGGTACTTCACATCTGATGTAACTTCACTCAAAAAAAGTGAACCACATGAAGCAACATTTAAATGTTCCAGTGACTCTTTCTTTTAGCATTAGAGGTGAAACCAAAGCAAGCTACTGTGTTTAGCCATAAAAAGGTATAGTTGCTTGAAAACATTAATTGTAGCAGCGAGTGAAGGCTTGTAATAACAATTGTCAGAATATTCAACTGCAAGTTTAAAAGATGGGTTTTTAAAAGTGCATGAGCTGCTGTCCCAGACCGCCATGTGAGGTTTACCACTATTTCCGCAACATTAATACAACATCCATTTACAGCCACTGACGATGCCCACATCACAAATGCGAAACGCGTCTGGGGAATAAAAAATATTCGCCATAACAGAGGGTTGAATGACATTTTATTCATTAAGTTTATTGTTCAGTAAATGCGGAAAATTGACTATAAACAGATAAAAATAATTTGAATTGTAAATTTACTTACAACAAACTAAAATTTGTTTTCTTTTTTCATAACCAAATAAAATATGCCTCTTTATTTAATTTTCAAAATGTACCTTTTTTTATTAATATATGAACATTACAAGTTTAATAATGTTTTAATAAATCATAACCCATTTCTCAGTGGGCAGCAGTTTTTTTTTCATTTCACAATATTATCTAAGTGGCGTGATGGATCAGAGACTGTTAACGACGTAGATAATGGAAAAGTTTTAATCCAAGGTTCCTGGTGAATACAGTATAGTCAGCTGCCAAAAGAGTGTGTTTTCACGACTATTTTAGGCTGGACTCACCCAAAGATAACATTGCAATGTTAGTCCTGGGAAGTCTAACCTCACACATCAATTTCACCGAGATTGGTTTAGCCGTTTCGGAGTGACTAAGCAACAACTGAATACATTAAAAAAAAAAAAAAAATCTCTAGGGATTGCCATTGAATTTTGGGATAGATATACCATATAATAATTCGGAATAAGAACTCTACACATTCCAAATTTCAGCCAATTGTTTCAGCCATTTCGGTGGGCTTAAATCGCTGTTTGCGAATATTCGGATTTATAATATTTATTAGGATCAGGATAATGTGACGATATACGCCTGAAAATTTAGGCGACACCAAACTATGGAAACTCTGTCAAATTTTATTTAGTAGTTCTTTAACTGCAAATGAAATAAAATAATCTTCAGAATGGATTTTAATTGTTTACTCCGGTGCCAGGAGACGTAGTATCTTAAAACATACTTCAGATTTTAATTCATTTCTACGCTTTCAAACTGTGAAAAATCTGATCGGTAACTTTTTCGTGAGGCTGGAACAAAATGACAGACACGTTCCCTTTACAGATTTATAACATTACTATCTTTAACCTGTAGTTATTGTTCTAGATGCGTGAGCATTTTTTTTCGTAATTATTATTAACCACGAGTAGTAAGAAAACCTAGACAGAACATACACACGAATGCAAAGAGTTAAAAAGGTTTCTTCATCCAGACTGCTTTATTATTTCGTGGATTCCTTGAGACCGGTGAAACGTTTACTTTTTCCGGATATTATAATCTACTATGCTAAAAAATATTGAAGGAAAAATAATAGGTTCTTAAATGTAAATGTCAATAAGAGAAACCACTACAAAGTGCAAATCGAACATCCGTTAATTGAAAATCTGAAGTCAGCAACAATATTATAGGAAATCTATTTCGAAATCAATCCAAAGAGAAAAACAAAAAGACGGTTACTACATCAAAAGTGAAAAAATAATCGTTCAGGCATCATTTGCAGTAAATACACCAAAGAGTGATGTGTTTATTTCATTATTGACTAATAACCACCGCTGAAGTGCTTCTGATAGATCATTCATCTGGCGCCTAGTATACATATGAGAATAATAGTCAGATGAGAATACCAGTAGTGATGTGTTGTGCACTGTCCGTGCCAATAATTTCGCCCTAAACAGTTCAGCTATTTATTTCTGCGTGATTAGTATTTTTCCTTCGGAAACTAAATTGTGTTTCGTGACGAAAACTCTCCTGTATATTAATCCGAGAATTTTTCGATGTTTTATTTCTGGGGAACTACACTGCTTTCTGCGACAAAAATTGTCATATATTAAACTGAGATATGGACTAAGTTACAAATTTTATCTAAACCATTTCAGCCATTTAGGTGTCATTAAAGCATAATGAAACTAAATTTCAGATTTATAACATTACATAGGATAAAGAGAACGTGTCGACATATACGACCCAGTTTTGCTTAGTAGCTTTCGGGTTACAGCAGATTATATGCGAAATAAGCTGATGTTCAAGAAATTCCTCTGATCCAACTGTGAAAACCGTTTCAAAATTAGCTCTGTAGTTTTCAAGACATTATAAGCAAGAAAGTTTTAAAGTTTAGACAGATTTTAGTTTTCTCCTCTGGCGTCTTTTAACATATCTCAGATTTTCAGTAATAATCTAAGCTTTCACACTGTTAGCTCCCAATCGAAACTTGTTCAGTAGCTTTTGCGTCTCGTGCTGTAACAAACAGACACAGATCCTTTACAGATTCATAACTCGTAGTATAGACAGACAGGTTTCGGAATGATATTGGTCGAATGCAAATATTTAAGTATTAAGTAATAGTGATAAGATTCTAGTTCTTTTATGGACGGCTTACTGTCAGGTAAAACAGAGATTGACACAAATCCTTCCTAAAGTGGGAAATGAGAATACACAATTTTTTATAATCATCTGAATAACATAGTAGTTCAGAGACTGTTAACGATATGGATTATCTGAAATGCTTAATTTACTTATAGAGATATCAGGGTAGAAATTAACAAACTGCACCACATTAAAAGGATGATACATTTATAATGTAATTTATTCTGAATATTACACCTACGATTATGTATGATGAAATTGTCAGAACTAAAATAAATGTAAACAGAAGAAGAAAATGCATAATGAAACCTCTACGAGATATAAAATATGACCTGCTATATATATTGGGGCATCAAATCGAAGAAGCACTGAATAGTGTTCTGGAAAATTACTTGCTAAACTGTTGGAAAGCAAGTCCACAGTAATTTGATCCCGGCTGCTGGAGTACTTTCAATACGTATGTAAAATAGGACCAGTATCGACGCTCGTATAAAGGTGCATCACATCTGCATTTAAACGTTTTTTTATGGGTAAAACTGACAACAAACGTCCGATATGATGTAAATAAATGTGATTGGTATATGTTCTCACCTTTGAACCGTGTGTAGCAACTTACCATGATCACAAGGCCGGTCGATGGCGTAGTGGTTGCAGATGAGATTGTCGGAAACATTAACGCACGTGTAGCAAGTCACGCCACCTGGCGAATAAAACGAATTAAGTTAATCATAAACGAATGATCAGAAAATTATTTACAGGAATAATTACGTTCATCTTGAGAATGATCGCAACTGAAACAATCAGCTAACTTATTTATGTAGAAAGCAGTACTGACGAATTTACAAATCTAACAAACATCTTCATAGACTACACTAACAAGCAGTAAAGAAAAAAAAAATTAACGTAGTCCACAACTTTTCGGTTGGTTGGATCCACCTGAAAGAGGCATACTAAGCCTTTGTGTCAGAGGTAGGATGGTTAGTTCCTTTCCTCCGGAACCTACAGCTTAACGTTACATCCTAATCACAAAACGACCTGACGTAGCTCATATGATAACGCAATTCTTAGAAATTTCTGCGCCACCAGAGTTTAAACCCGCGACTGGAGCAACTAAACTCCCCAGATAGCCGTCCTCCTTTCTCCATTTTGAACCTTGTCTTGGCTTCTCTGCCATTTGTCTCTTGCTCAGTTCTGATGATTCCTCACATTATTCGTCTATAACAATTAAAAAGACTGCAAAGGAGCTCTTCTTTTGAGTTGGTGTTATTTTTTTATATTCTTCTATTAAGTAAAACCAGTAATCTTGTTTTGTTTTGCTCTATTTTGTGAATGTGTAGATAGTAGACGGCATGTCCTAATAACCACATTGCGGCATTATGTTTCGTGTGGGGATATACTTTCCTCTGCGTTCTTATTAGTTCTTCCGTTTTGATCTGATTTTATGCGGTTTTATTATTTATTACTGTTACTTTTTCTTTAGTTTATTCCTATATCTCTTTAGCTCCTTCACACTCAAATCTGTAATCTAGGGTATTGATTTGTTGGCACTGGCTGCACTTGTTGCTATTGCTTAGTCACATTGATTATAATTTCAGCCGGCTTCGATGGCGTAGGGGCTAGCTCCACGTGCCGAAGATCGCCGGTTCGAATCCGGCCGCGGGCATGGGTGTTTAAGTGTTGTGTCTGTGAATGTCATGTTCGTCCTGTAGTGTGTCTAATTAGTTGGAAAAATTCATACTGGAGAAACAAATAGCACTGACTGACATAATTACTATCGAGCTGGCTGTATGGCCTAAGATGCCGAAAGGCATTGAAAAAAAAAAGTTTCTCTTTAGTGTTTACCGTATCATTAACCACTTTGTACCAGATGCATTTAACCGCAAGGTTTAACGTTTTGTTGTTAATATTTTTCCAAATTTGTCGCTAACTGAAATTCTTATATTTCTCTTGTCGATTCTTTTGGTTTCGTCTATTCATCTAATCCACAAGATATCTTGTTTTGATGTTGGATCCTTGTTTCTCTGATAGATAGCTGATTTCAATGTTATATTACTCTATATGACTCAGTTTGTAGTGTGTGCCTCCTACATTGACCGGTGGTGTTTTGCTGCTGGGTTGTAATTCTTTTGCCAGTACGCTTATTATATGTTGTGGAAGGTTATTTATTATCTTAAGCATTGTTGTGATGAATAATGTTCTGCACTTCAACTCAACGCCAATTAATCTTACGCATCCTTTTGTCTTGGAAAGAGTCACTGTACCCTATCTTATCATAAAAATGTTCCCTCTTAGTCTGTAGTTACAAAGGCATGAAGTTATTCTCTTGGCGATTGGAGCTGGAACTCGGAATATGCTACTTAGGTATGTATTCATTGACCAGATCCACTTTCTTGTATATGTTTAGATTTCAGGTATAATGTTCTCTTCCTGCTCTTCTTATCGCATTTTGCTTTGTTCACCAATTTTTGGCTATTATTTTTCGTGGTCATTTGTGCAGTTCTATTCCTAAGACTTGCATTGTTTCGCTTTGTTGCATCCATTATGGCTGTTGATATAGAATGTCGACACCTAGCTTCAGCATCTTGCATTTAGATTTTATTTTTGCCCCTGTTGCTCGACAGTAATTTAAAATGGTTTCCCTAAGTTTTTTTTATTTCTTCGGCGTTCCTGGCCGGCCACTGTACATACATTTGCATAGTTTATTCTACACGTTGCGGCGTTTATGTATCTCAGCAGGAACAATAGGTCACCTTGTCTCACTGACCATTTTATTTGCACTGATTTTGTTCTGAAGCTATTGACTAGAACTTTTGATTTTTCTTCAAGGAGTAATTTCTGTGTAATTTTGACGAAAGAGTTACTGAATCCCATTTTCTCCAATGTCCTCCATATATGTTTGTGATTGACTCTGTCAAAGACTTTTTTAATGTCGATTGACGTTAACTCTGCATTTATTCCTGTTCCTGCTGCGACCGCGATGATGTCTCTATATTCGCTTAATGTCCCCATGATTGTTTTGCCAGGTACCGTACAAACGTGGTGTTTCGCAATTATTTTATTCATCACAGGCATCATTATTGTGGTCAGTATTTTGGTGAACAATTTATAGTTGGAATTCTGCAAAGGTTTTTGTTCTTATGATTTTTTGGTATCAGAACTAGTATGCTTTCTTTGAAGCTTCTGTGTACATTGTGTATTGTAAGAACAACATTAAGTACTGCCGTTAGCTGTTGCTGGATGGCTGGCCAGAAGTGTTGGTATACTTATATTCGAACGCTGTCAGGGCCAGGTGATTTGTTCCTCGGGCTTGTTTTTATGATTACTTCTAGTTCTTCTTCTGTTATTCTACTTTCCAGTTGTGTGTAGTCATTTGCTTGGATTCTACTGCACACCGCACTTAGGTCATTTGAGATTTCCTCGTCAATGGTTTCTTCGTCGTATAGTTCCTGGAAGTATTTATGACCTTCGTTTATTATTTCTCTTTGGTTTGTTACGACAGTGCCTTAACTAATTCTCAAGTTTTTAAGAATTTTAATCCTGGCTCTTTTCTTTTCCCACATAAAGTGGTACATTGACGTATTTTAATTTGGTGCAGTGTGTTTGACTTTAGATCTTATCATCATTTACTCCAGTTTTATTGCTGCTAGTATGGATTTCATTATTTTTATTTTGATTTTGTCCTGAATTCTGGTAATCTTCTGTTAGACAGGCATAATAAAACTCCGCTGTTTCTTTATGTTCATGCTTCTATTTTTTCCCGCATTCTATCAGCACGCATCGCAATTTTGGTTTCGCGCATTGTAACCACCATTCTAATTTATTACTTTATGGTTCAAATTGTCTCATATATATTTGTAATGTTTCTTAGAAAATTTCATTAAGTTCTTGATATTTTAAAAAAATATTATAAAATTTCCAGTAGCCTCTTCCTCGGTGAATTTGTTGTCTGTTCATATTTATGTGGGTTATATATGTAGGCGCTGTGGTATGGAAAGCTTACCGGCCATACCTCCGTTCTGGTAAAATAGAAATTAATTTCTTCCCTTCATAGTTATATCCTGGCAATTCCGCTTGTTGTATAGTTGGTGAGATATGTATAGGATATATCAGTTCCAATTTTTCGTTTCCCAAGTGTATTTTAATTTGAGTCTTTGGATTATTAACTTTATATCGTTGCAATTATTATAGTACGGTAATTGATTTTTGGGTGTAGCACGCAATTGAAGTCGCCTCCTATTATCAAATTATTGGTATTGTTAGGTAGCAGGGGCAGCATATGTTCTTTGAAAAAGCTATTCCTTTCGTTTCTTTTGTGCGTTCCAGAGGGAGCGTATATACAGGGCGTTCGCCGGGAAACGCATCCACTGTTAGCGCTACAAGGAAGAAACTGCTCCCGGCGAGCGAGCGCTCAGTTTCCGGCATTGTTCGACCGTCGGCCGCGGACTATTTCATAATAATTACGCTTCAT
>JARYHS010002959.1:0-12305 GCA_031002005.1 Vandiemenella viatica
CCCAAATCTGGATGCCCGGACGGGGATTCAAACCGCCGTCCTCCCAAATGCGAGGCCAGAACCCTAACCATTACACCACCACGCTCGGTGCGTGCAAAGGATAGCAGCTAGATTGGTTTTAGAAATGAAGACAGTACCCCGTCAGTAAGTGTTAAGTTATAGGATTGGGATTTATTGGAGGACAGGAGGAGCGTGACGACATTTCTGGGAGATACGTACTCGTATGTCGGTGATGAGGCTTGGTAAGATATCGGCTGAAGAATTAGGAGTAATGAATGGAAAGTTACTGGATAAAAACGTTATGAAAATGGTGGGTGATGGAAGGAATTGGCGAAAGTTTGCTACAGGAAGAAGGGATGGTGCGTTTTAAGAGATGCAGAATTAGTTCGGGAAGCAAGGTAAGAAAGAACAGGAAGATTAAAATCAGAATATTTGAAACAAGTATGGTAAACAAAAAAGTTTAATACTAGTGTCTGTCAGTCAAAAATAACAATAACATGGAATGTTTCCTCAGTAACCAACCCTCTCCGATTTTAATAAATTTTCGATATTTTAGACTAAAATATAAGTTTAGTATATTTTTTTTCTTATCTGCGGAAAAACATATTTATGGGCTGTGAATGGAGACTTTCCCGGCGTATTGATGCAGTGAATTCTTCGCGGGAGTCCAGCCGGGTAGAGTCATAGAATGACGACGTTTCAACAACCTGTTCGGTCGTCTTCATCAGGTCTATTTTTAGATATTACTTCTTGAAATCACAGGAATTAATATCTAAAAATAGATCTGATGAAGACAACCGAGCAGGTTGTTGAAACGTCGTCATTATAGGACTCTATCCGGCTGGAGAATTCACTGCTTATTTATGGGCTGTTGGATGTTGTCTCAGCTGGTTTGGTGTGATGTAATATTTTGGTGTTGGTTCCCAGGGGAGACCTGCCGTGCCACTCGATGGCTGTTCCAGCTATTTGGTTCAGCTTGTAAGTCGACACGAGTTGCTTCTCGGTGTATACTTTTATACTCTGGTTGTCAGTTTTTTTTTCTCTTTTCCTATTTTTCTTCTTAATGTTGTAGATATACTGAAATCTTTCGGTGTTTCAAATTTGTTGTGACTTGAATTTTTTTATTGTTGTTCGTAGTTAATTATTCCCTCACTAAATTCTTTCACACAATCTAAATCCTTTATGTTCTACAGTTGACGCGGCACTTAGTCCTTATACTTCCACAATTCTCTAGTGTCAAACATTCAACATTCTTTATTTACTCCCGAAGATAGAGGGTCCTTGTTTGCTAATCTATCCTAAAAATGGAATGTTACTTACATTTTCTTCTGTCTATTTTTGTTACGCTCCAAAGATTCTAACCAAGCAGAAGGATATAGCGGAGAAAAATGGCGGAAACAAGGAAATCAAAGAACAGATTTTTTTCTTGCGGTTAGAACTGATAGAAATACACATAATAATGGAAACAAGTGCTATCTAAAAACACTGATATTAAGGGGCGAGATAAAACGCTGAGCTATTAAATCGTAGATTCACTTTTATTACAGATTCTTAAACGTTATGCTAATGTATTGATTAAATCAATTTAAGGCATTAGAAATCGCCAAATAGTACAGCATCAGCTTAAATAATTGCAGTAGGCTATATTAAGATTATTTAGAAAAAAAAAAACATAATAAACCTATTTTCCTCGTTGTAAAACTCGCGTGCTTATGTTTCAGATGTAATTTACGTTGATTAAACATATTTTTCACTAGTTGAGCACCCTATATAGCATATCTTCAATACTCGTAAATTGTGCACAATTTATTACAAGAATGCGGAAAGGAACAAAACAAACAAAAATTGATGCGAAGACTTCTTTAAAATTAGTTTCATCGCAGGTGAAAGTTTAAGATTTTTTACCAATAACGACTGCGTAAATAATCATAATGTGGAAGCAAATTATTTGTAACAAGTCTAGGAAATGGAACTTTCCGCCATCTGCTTTTAAAATGTCAAGAAATATGTAAATTCTATATTCTTATAAACAAAATTCCATGCATGAATTTAAATGATATAAGAAAACTTGTAATACAGTGGAGAGATGGTGCTGAAAGAAATAGTTGAAATGCACAAAATAAAAAATGAAACTAGCAACGTGGAATAGAGTATAAGAGATAGAGGCAGGTACTTTTAAATCGTAGTTTCACTATGTTAGTTATTTGGGACGCATGAAATTTCCATGAAAAGGGTAGCCATGGTTTTACATCTTAACAACTACTTATTGAGATGGCGTCAACCGTAGATGTAATATGTTTGTATCCTTTTTGTACAATTATGTGTGTAATTCGTATTTTCAATATTGCATTTTTCTTTTGTGTGAAAAAAAGATTTCTTTTTTAATATCACTTTTGTTTTCAATGAAGGTTTTTTTCTGCATGTTTGATTTAAATTTACTTCGGACGTGTCGGATGTTATACCGCTCAAGAACCGTTTGCTTTAGATTTGTGTTTTATTGTTTACTTCCATTTCCGACTGTAGATCATTCGAATTTGACAAGAATTCGCGTATGCTACATAAATTTTTGTTCTATGAAACGAAATAGACTAAATTACTCTCCAAGGATTTGAATCTATTCCGATGAAGCATAAGCCCCGGTCGCAATTTCTCTACACCCATGTTTCCTCAGTTCTGTTTTTAATTTGAATTTTTTTTTTAGTTCACTTTAACTCCTTGTCATATCAGTTAATGATTGTGTTATTCAATTTTTTAAACAAAAAAAAATCTTGCAGCCCACCTTTGCACGCCCTAACTCAAAATGTCGATCCCCCAAATTACACCACCATATTCAAGCAATGGTCTGACCAAAGTCTGGTAACCCTGTTTCTTCACGTCTCTGGTAATCCCCTTCTTACATGTCACTTGGTTCCTGAAAACATCATTTGAATTATTTCACAATTCCTACTCCAGTTTGATGATTTGTGACCAATTTCTTGTTAGTTAATAAGGTCTGTGTTTTGTGTTGCATGTGGTGTCTGTTCTACTGTAATATAAGAATGATATATGTTAGAAATGTTGAATCTTCCAACGTAGTCATTTGTGAATAAAGGTGATTTCATTGGCAAATGTTTACTAGCAATTGCGGAAGAATGGCCAACAACATCCAACGTAGTCTTTACTGTAGAATATATACCCCATTTCCCAACGTATTTCAGCTTTTGTCGGACTCTCTTTTTTCCTTTTTTTGGGAATGATACTGAACATGTTTCCTTCCCAGATAGCTGTGAGTGATGGTAAGCAAACAAAACAAAAACAAAAATGGTGACGCCATAGAGAGGGAGTCGCCAGCAAACAGGAGGATTGGTAGTTTCAAGGACAAAATCGACACAGAAATTTCAACTAAGTTATTACTAGAAGAAAACCTATATTTTCTACCAGCGAGCAGCTGGCAAATGTTCCAATTGTGTAAAGAGTTTTGATTGTTATTCATGCTGATTTAGGCTAACGAAAAAAATTATTTCCACTTGCTTTTCCTCTTCTAACATGACCGTTACCTCTCAGTAGATCGTCTGAAAAACTTATAATTGATTAAAAAAAATAGCTTTTAATTATTAATGTCGAAATATGACAACGACGCATAGCCATAAGATGCCGCAAGTGTTGAAAAATAAGTGACAATCTATTAAAATGTTGGTTTAATCATGTGTTGTAATGTTTTCTTGCCATTTCGGCTTTTCTCCGTTGTAAAAAGTAGCACAAAATTGATAAATAGTCAGTATTTATCCGAGTTGTAATACGGTGGTGCCCGCCATCTTATATCGGAACAAACAATCAGAGATAATCGATTGCTTCCATTGTAAACAAGTAAATTTCCGTGATGGATGCCACAGAACGAAAATTTCGTAAACTTTTTTCTCTTGGTCCAGGCTGTTTTTCAACCTAACCATGAACTCTGACAAAACGATACTGTTCAGGTTGATATGATCCCCGTACCGATAATTTTTATGTTATTCTTAAAATACTGATAGCATTTCACAGATGCGCAGCGTCTCATATTTCGGCATTTTTAATTAAATCCTGGCAAGCTTTCCGCAAAACAAGAGCGCAATACGTGAAGAGGACATATTGACGAAGCAATAAACCCAAATTCCAACAGGTTAGTACCAATATCGCGTAGGTCCCGAAAGTCGTGCAATAACCAAAGTGTCTTTGTAAATTGAATTTGGGATGATATTAAAAGCAGCAACCAGTTACCAGTTATTTTATTTATTAACCATTGCCGGTTTCGAACAAATTGTTTATCATCAGAGGGTTTGCATTTATATTTATAATGCATTCAAATATGCAGCTGCAAAATGCAAACGTGCGCCCTATAACAGAAAGTAGCATTTATTGAATGAGAGTAATTTAATTTTGGATTGATAAAGGTTAATCTCAATTATATTACTTCCGTTAAATAGTTGAATGTTTTGAAAATGAATTCTTCTTGATGGCGAAAGATATGATGCATCATTAAACAACATAAATATTTCACTATTATAAGATTCCGAAAAGGGCTTACGAGCACGCTAGAAATTTGGTTCTGCATTTAAAGATGTAGCAAATAATATGTTTATGTACAAAGAGTTTTGCGTAACACTAAAGATGAAATTAGATTGAAAAAAATTATAGCAATATGAAATAGGTATTTGAATACAAATAATTGATAGTTGTTAAATTTAAAATTTGAATTGACATCTAGATTGATATACAGAGTTGGAATTAAACATATACTGATATACAGGGTGGTCAGAAATTCACTCATCGGCGGGTAAGGGCAGTGTTCGGGACGTTGCACTAACGAAATAAATACCAAAAAATCTAGTAAAAGTCTTACCGTTTTTTATTTATACGCAGCTAAAGTTGGCCAATAAGAGCGCAGCGCGGGAGAATTCAAACAGCCTTCCACATGCGCTGTTGCCAAGCGTACTAGAGGCATGCGACCGCCAAAGAAAACGAAAAGAAAAATTGTCTTCGGAAGTGGGGGATCGAACCTGCAACCTTCAGATCGAGAGTTTTGCCGTCTTACTCACTACGCTGCCAAGTCACTAGAATTTCTTTCTTTTTAGAAGCCACTAGGGTGGACTGTTTGTTCGTAATCGGAATTGATCGGTAATCCGCGACATTTTTCGGGAAGTCGGTGGTGGGGCTAGAGGATTCTTTTTTATGGGAATGTTTTTTTAATTAGTTGATATGCTTGCTAGATTAATCTTTAATTTTTGTACAAAAATCGTTTAGTTACTGGCACAAAAAATTCTGCAAACTTAATTTATTCGTTGCAAAGTAGCTTCTTTTATTTCATGTAATCGTATTCACTCGATTTCGATCACAACATTTTTATTGATTAACGTGAATATCCTTGCTACTATTTTACAACAATTAAAACAAAAAAAAACAATAAACTTTTGGAAAAAAGAACATTAAACCTATTCTATCGTTTGTAACGTAACTTTCTCTGCTGCAAAAAGTCTGTTATTATTCAAACAAGTTGTACATTTTGGTAACGGTATCAACTCGCTAACGCGCGCAAGCCGCAAAAGGTAAACAAGCTGTACTCATTGAAAGCCCTTTTGCCACTGATACAAAACAAAATTACTGTATTTTCATTCCAACTTGACGTTACTCAGTCGCACCATGAAAGCCAACCAGGGATTTACTTACAAATAAGCGTCAACCCGCAACAGTAACGTAGTAAAAATGTATCCAATAAACAACAATAACAAAAAAAATACGGGTCCTTACATTTTACAGCAACTGCTCAAATTTCCTCCTCAACTGCAATACCGGCACGACAACGCTGAGTTACTGAATTTGCGAGTCTCCAAAATTGTTAACTTTCTCTAATTTCATCAAAAGCTAGAATTATCCTAGCCAAAAGTTCTTCCTCTGTTTCTACTTCAGTCTCATAAACAATGGCCTTGACAGCTCCCCAGAGATAAAAATCCAATGGGTTGTTGTCTGGTGACCGAGCTGGCCAGTGAATTGGGCCTCCTCGACCAATCCACCTGTTAGGATACAATGCATCTAAGTGTTGACGTACCGGTACTGCAAAATGCGGCGGGCGCCGTCATGTTGAAACCACATGTCATTACGAATTGCCAAAGGAACAGAAGGACGTTTTCATGAAATGCTAAATAAGAAGCGCCATTTAAACGTTGCGGAAGTAGAACAGGGCCTAGTATAAACTCGCCCAAAATACCCGCCCAAATGTTAACACTAAATTTGTGTTGGTATGACTTGACAAAAATTGCATGCGGATTTTCGACATCCCAGATGTGGCTGTTTCGGCTATTAAAACACTTCTCCCTGGTATAGCACGCCTCATCCGTCCACAGCACCTTCCTTTCAAAGTTTGGATAATCGTTACATTGCTGCAGGTACCACTGTGAAAACTGAACTCGAAGTGGAAAATCGTCTTCCTCCAAATCTTGAACCTTTTGAAAGGGAAAGGACGTCCAAAACAGTGGCATGTGAGGCCTGGTAATTAAAAAACAACAAAAATGACCCTATTGAAAGGCTGCATTTAAACGGAGAATTTGAGGGATCACTTAGACTGGACGTATCTGCAATGCGTTGGCAATGACCCTAGAGCTTGTCCTCGGATTATCAGCAATCATTTCCAGGACATTGTCTTCAAATCCTACACTCCGCCTGAACCGATTTCGTCCGGCGTCGGGCCTGTGGACAACAATACTTCCCGTCTCCCTCAACCTTCTGTCAACCAACACAAAAGTGTTGGCCGATGGAATCACACAGTTAGGAAATCGAGTCGTGTAAATCTTAACTGCTTCGGCCCTGTTTTGTCCAGCAGCGCCATACGCCAAATGCATATCGGCGTACTCTTCAAACGAAAATTGATGACGTTGCATGATGACAGTGTCTTTATCAGTAAGTTGCGTTCGACTGCGAGACTTCTTCTGGCATGGTCCTTTAGCCCCACCACCGACTTCCCGCCCTAGTGGCTTCTAAAAACAAGGAAATTCTAGTGCCTTGGCAGCGTAGTCGGTAAGACGGCAAACTCTCAATCTGAAGGTTGCGGGTTCGATCCCCCCTTCCGAAGAGAATTTTTTTTTCGTTTTCTGTGGCGGTCGCATGCGAGTACAACACCGCCGGTGGAAGGCTGTTTGAATTCGCCCGCGCAGCGCTCTTATTGGCCAACTTTAGCTGCGAATAACTCAAAAACGGTACGACTTTTACTAGATTTTTTTGTATTTATTTCGTTAGTGCAACGTCCCGAACACTGCCCTTACCCGCCGATGAGTGAATTTCTGACCACCCTGTATAACGAAATTTGTTACATCTAATATTTAAATCTAGATAAATTACTTAGTTAATATTTTGTAGGAGTTATTTTGGAAAGGTTGAATGGTGGATTTACTTAGAATTATATATGGGAATAATAGATGGCTTGCAAATTATTTAATCTGTGCAGCTGCATATTTGAATACATTATAAATATAAACCATCTGATGAACAATTTGTTCGAAACCGGTAATGATTAATAAATATAATAACAACAAACTGTGACTCGTTGCTGCTTTTAATATCAACTCCAATTTGATATCACAGTCGCTGATTTCCATAAATCCATCATGGATAAAATATTATTTGTATATTAATTTAAATTATGAATTGTGTCCTTCACAAAGAAAGATCTATGCGATCAAACTTTATTAACAATTTGAGACACTGAAGCCTCTTGCACACGTTACTTACAACATTTGTTATTACAATCACGATGAAGGGTTTGGCAGTGGAGTGATTGTGTGGTAGGGATCCCGGACCGCACGGCAGCTCGACTTCTGTGGAGGCGGAGGAAGGGGGCGGGGAGGCGGCCAAGGACGACGTTTGTCCATGGGACACGGGGCCTGCCGCCCCCGAGCCGCCGCAGCCTGTGGTCGCGGCCTCGCCGACCGCCCCCGCCGAGGAGGCCGCCCCGAGCCGCAGCAGCAGCAGGAGGAGCCGCAGGCGGAGCAGCCCGAGCCCGAGCCCGCCCCCGGCCCGCCCCGCAGGGCTCCGCGCTCAGCACGGCCGCCGCGGCGCGCCGCCGCCGCACGGAGGCGGCTGCCGAGAGGCGGCGCAGCTCGTCGCAGCTGGACTCGGCCAGCTCCGCCTCCGAGCTGAGTCTGCACCAGGCGGGGCTGCCTCCCGCCCCCGAGAAGGCGACGCGTGCCACCTCCGAGGAGCGCGTGGTCGCGCGCATCCAGACGGTGCGCAAGTACTCCGCGGCGGAGGCGCGGCGGCCCTCGCTGGCGCCGCCCCCGGAGGACTGCAAGGCGGCGGCGGCGCGCAAGAAGTCGCTGGTGGCGGCGCACCCGGCCGCCCCGCCACCCGCCCCCACGTTCACAGGAGGGCAGTCTGGACGCGGCGTGCTGCGCCTGGGGGCAGGGCGCCGCCCCCGCCCCAGCCACGCAGCTCCAACGACATCTGCCCCTGGGAGGACGAGTGAGTATCCTCCTATCCCGTGGATTCCTCAGGAACGCTTCCTTCCCGATGTCAAATTATACATTTTCTTTCGCATCGTTTCATCACTCATTCTCTTCTGGTGGTTCCTCTTAACTGTCTTCCTCACATGCTTGTCACGCAACTCATTGTTCCAATCCTGCTTCATCTCAGTGACCTCAATTTTCATATCATCGCTCTTTTTCTCAATACCTAACAAGTGAAAAAAATAAAATTATTTTCGGCAACTTTTAACGATTTTTTCCCGCCTTAATTCGGTAAATTAATTAATTTGACCCTCTTCTAATTATGTTATTTTACTTCAGTATTGTTGTTCAGTAAACAAACCATAGCTATAAAAATAAGTCACTTTCTTAAATATTGAATAATTGGAATTCAAATGATACGAAGGCTCTTTCTGCTGAAATTTCAAAATTCCGTTTTCGATTAATGACAAAGAATCAAAGTGCTCACCGAAAGCGCCAAGTAGTGTAAAAACATTTTCTTACAACATTCTTTCAGAAATGAGTAAGACGTATGTTTCGTAGCTATAAGAGAAATTTTTAAACAATCAAAGCTAGATTTCAAGAAAAATTCGATAATTTGTTTGACGGATCTTTTTTAATTAATTCGTTCTTTTACTTGGTCTATTATATGGTTTATTTAGAATAATATAATGTCTTAAGACAAAGTAAAATTACATTTTTTTCAATAATACTACACAAATTTAATTTTTATTAACAATACAATGCCTTAATGTAGCTATACGTACAGTAAAATACATAACTATTCCTATTTAATGTGTACCAGACACGTTCCTTTCTTTCGATTGGAACTGTAGATTCACTTTCTGTTTAACTTACAACACATGCCAAAAAATTTTGAGTTCAATTACACATTGTCAACCCAAATAATTTTCGATTTACAGGTGTGTTATTCTTATCATTTTTCATCAATTTAATATTTCTTTATTTAGTAACAGGCTTTATGACGTAGGTACTCTTTAAATTTGTATATAGACTGTTAGCTTTTGTTATAGAAAAATCTAAAATCTTGGCTCCATAATAGGAAGCACATTTAAAAAAAAAAGAAATTGTCAGAAGTAGGGTTGTTTTCAGACGAAATTATGCTATATAAGAGGATCGAAACAGTAGAAGACTGTAAACAGTTGCAGGGTGATCTGGGCAGGATATCTAGTTGGGTTGGTAAACATGGGATGAAGATAAATGCAAAGAAGTTTTAACTTATTCGGTACATAGATTGAAAATTCAAGACTGATTTAATTTAATTTAATTTAATTGCAATGGAGCACACACTCCGTTGGCAATTTCCCTACACACCCATGTTTCCACTTTCCTGCACCCACCTACATTTGCCCTCTACAAACTTTGACTTTAAATTCCCTCAACGTCTTTGGCAAATCACTAATCATTTCTCTTGGTAACTCATTCCAATCCCTGACACCCTTACCTAAAAAAGCGAATCTTCCCACACCTTGTGCCTGAAATCGAGTGCCAGTTTGTGGTCATGGTCATCTTTTCCCTTCCATGCACTACTTTTCATACCTACACAATATCTTTCCATGTCTCATCACCAGTATACGCCCTGTACACTCCCATGACCCTCCTCATCCTCCTCCTGTCTTGCAACGAATCCCATTCCAGCTCCTTTATCATATCTGTCACTGCGATAATTACCAGAAACAAATCTGACGTCTCTTTTTTGCACACTCTTCAACTCCTGTATTTGATACGCAAAATAGATACTACACTACCATATTCAAGCAATGGTCTCACCAAAGTTTTGTAACCCAATTCCTTTACCTCTCTCGTGCATCCCCTCATCACTCTCTCCAACAAGTGCAGAATTTTGAAACCTTTTCCTACCACCAGTCCAATGTGTCCTGTCCAGTTAAACTTGTTATCAAATGTAATGCCAAGATATTTACATTTCATGTATTCTGCAAGCAATTCTGATTATAAGGTGAGAAAAGATTTGCTTTTTGAAGGCTTTAAATGTAAATATCTTGGCATTGCATAGGATAACAAGCTTAACTGGGCAGATCACATTGGATAGGTAGAAGGAAAAGGTTTCAAATATATCAGTTGTTGGAGAGAGTGATGAGGGGATGTACCATAGAAGTAAGGGAATCTAGTTACATAACTTTCGTCAGACCATTGCCTTAATATGGTGACGTAATATGGGAATCAAATACAGGAGTGATGTAGGTGTGAAGAAGGGCTGCTAGATTTGTCTCTGGAAATTATCGCAGAACACGATCAGAATCTGTTATAATGAAGGAGCTGAAATGGGATTCACTGGAAGACAGGGGAAGGGTGAAGAGGGTTACGGAAGTGTGCAAGGCGTATTTTGGTGACAAGGGGAAGGGAAACAATTTACCAAGTACTTGTATTCTATTTAAGGTATAAGGGTGTGGTAAGATTTCATTTAGTAGGTGGACGGGTCAGAGATTGGAATAAATCATCAAAAATGCTGAAAGAATTGTAAGCTGAAAGTTGTAGAGGGCGAAAATAGGCGGGTATAGGAAAGTGAAAAAAGGGTGTGTAGGGAAATTGCCACCTGAGCCTGCGCTCCGTCGCAATGTTTTTTTTTTAATATAATTAACTTTGGAATGATTTAGAAGCAATGTGGTAAGAACTTTTCAGGTTTAATCGGAAAGTACAAATTTTGCGCAGGAAACACAAGCGTTTACATCCCACAGTAATAAATCCAGAGACTCCTTATCGTGTTAAATTAGTAAAGTTACGGGCGGAAGTGAGTGAAACTTTTAAAGAATTACAAGTCAGAACTTTACCTGAATCTTAAAAAGTTCTGGTCATGAATTAAAGTAATACATGGATCTCCTAAGGTTATGCCATCACTGATTAATAAAACGGGAAGCTAAAGGTAGCTAATATAGGAAAAGCAGGGATAATTAATACATTTTTAACAAGGCTTTCACAACAGAAAGGGATTCCGATATTTATCAATTATAACGAAAAAATTATGAAAGATCTCGTTCTTGACATTGAGCGAAGAACGAAATTGCTTAAGAATGTAACAAGCGATAAGGCTCCCAGATGTTAATACTATTCGATTCAATTATGGGTCTACAAAAGAAATGCCGTGAATGACGATATAATATACCGCCTCCTGGGATCAAGTTTGCTGAGTGGAAGACAGCCATCGAAGTCCAGTGTTTAAGAGTGTGAGTGTTAATGATACTCTAAGTTATATCAACTTCAAAATTTTAGCATACATCATCTATTCAAATTTAGCATCATTTGGATAAAGAGGAGCTATTAAAATCAAATCAGCATGGATTAAGAAAATGTCCATGCTGTGATATACAACTTGCACTTTTTATTCACGACTTGTGGTGTGTTATAAATAAGCAATCCCAGATTGACCTTGTTAAAAAAGTTTTCGACACTGTACCTCACTCTAATCTACTTACGATACTTTCTAGTTATGGCACATCTAGACAAATATGCATCTGCGATGCCGACTTTCTGAAGGGTAAAACAAACTGTGTAGTTCTCGATGAACGTTTACCACTGAGGGCCGGGGTTCCCAGGGAAGTGTGATAGGGCCACTGTTGTCATATACACCAATTATTTGAGCGACGTAATGGAGGGGAAAACATTATTTTCCGATGATACAATTATTTATCATGAAATAAAACAAGCCGTGAAAATAGTAGCCTGCTGAGAAGACTGGCAGTTACAGCTAAACGCCAAAAATTGTCGAGTCGTGCATAATGTCGTAAGCTGACTCACTCATTCATTCACCTCGATAGCTAACGGTGTCACGTGTCAGCCATCTCTCGCAAAACAGGCCAC
>JARYHS010002961.1:0-11999 GCA_031002005.1 Vandiemenella viatica
TCTTACAACATTTATACTCACCCCCATAATAATATTCTGGACCTTTACATGAGATTTTCAAAGGCTCATAATCCTACCTGCACTTTTGGCACAGCTTGAAGTTTTTATTGCGTTGCAATCCGATCACATTTTCGGAATGACTGTATTCGACAACAACCAATATTACCATTTACAAATTAACTTCTCCCATAGGCTCTTTACCTAAAATCTGTTTATTGCTAGTTGTTTTCACAGAATAATTTGTTATATGCTCTTAGTGAAAATTATGATAATAGTGCAGAACAAGAGTTACAGCTCACCCGTGGGAAGATCTGTCAAGTCTAAATTAGTTTCGCTCCATTGAATATTTTAATTGCTACCCACCCTCTATGGTGTCCCTTATAAAAGAAAAAAAAATCGAATATTTAAACGCAAACCCTCTAATTCTTTTTAAATCACTGTAGCTTACTTACATAATAAATTTTATCCTCCTACGATAACGTTAACCCGTGCCGAGTAGACCAGAAGGATGGTTATTTTGACTATAGTTTGATATGTGACTAAAATATTAAACATTTTGTGTTAGTCTGGGTTAAAAATTAAATCAGGACAACAAAAAATAATATTTAATTTTAGTAAGAAGTATTAAAATTATGAGGGGTATTTTCTTTTTAGGATATTTTTTTTGCAGTGCGGGTACAATTTTTGGTGTTTTTGCTTGAAAATTGTTTCCGTTCTTCATTGGATGTAATTTAAACCACGAAACTCCTACATTAATTTTACAGCTCTTTAAGATAAAAGACTTTTCTTAGGCCTCGTATCCACTTGAGCACGCTCAGGCGAATGAGCCGCTCACTGAAGCGAGCGGCTCAAGTGTGGACGCCTGAGCACGCTCGCAACGAACGACTGCGAGCGCGCTCGGGGCGAGCCGATCGGTTGTCGGTATTTTGGAATGCTCAAAGGCGAGCCAGTGATTGTTCGGCGCTCAGTGTGGACGGTACTTGACGGTTTCTACAATGAGCGCGAGCACGTGGGACAATGAAACTTGCTTAACTCTAATTGATGCGTATGAATCAAAGGGGGTGTTATGGGATAGCAGTGGCGTAGCTAGCGTGGGTGACACCCGGGGCGGATATCGATGGTATCACCCCTCCAAAATTTAAATTCAAAATTAAGTAAAATATAATATATTTTAAGTGTAAAACATAATATTAATAAAATATAATTAAATAAACATTTATTGTTATTAAAAATTATAGTTAATAAAATTGTAATATTAACTTCATTTAAAAAAAACACAATAAACTAAAAACAATCTCTTTTTAGCTTTAACAGCTGCAAACTCGTAAATCACATCTTCCAAATGTTCAATTTTAGTTACTTCATGTTCAATAGTCAATATGGCAAGATTTTAGCCACGTGTTGCTCACCGGTGATCGAAAGTGGTTTTAGAGGGGCCTCTGAAATCGGGTCTCAGTCCGACACTCGACCGTCATTGAATTGGTTTATGTTTTGACCGTGCGGATCCGTATCGGCCTGCTAGATGTGGAGAAGCGCATCGAGAGAGTTCGGAAATTTACCTTCCCTTACGACTAAATGTTGTTTTCATGTTATTATTTGCCTTAAAAAAAGTATTTTTTTCATCCATGTTCATCAGATGTTCGTAAAATGTAGGAAGAGTCCTAGCATCTTCGCATTAAAAAAATCAGAACTTTGCCAGAGTTGAAGACCAATTTTACGACCCACAAAAATTGCAGCCGAAATCCGCATTTGTAACCGAACCTCCCACACCCGAATCGCATGCCGTAACCAGACGCAAGACTAATCTAGAAGTACTGAAAAATATGTATTCAAACACATAAAAGTGGATTCGTGTCTTTTGATAACAAAAATATATGATATAGAAAAAGAATATGTTTATTTTATCATGTTTGAAAACTTATTTTTCATCACACCTATATTCGGATTGCTGACTCAAATGATTACTGCGTGCGATTTGAAAACTGTAGGTCCGGTTTCAAATCCCGGTCTCGACTGTAATTTTTGCGTGCCTTAAAATTGACTTTTACCAATGGCAAAGCTTTATCTTTTAATTCGAAGAATGCTAGGTGGTTTGAATTTCACTTTAATCTGTATGTCTTCTTTTCAAGTTAGGTGACTACGATATAGGTGCACTGCGAGTTCCTGTGACTAGAACATTGAGATAACATGAAATTATTATTTTTACTATACAAAATCTTTACGACTTGTATTTAAATTAAAATATGTTGCATTCTCGTTCTTCACTAACAAAAAGTACTTGAGTGAATCGAAAAGAACCTCAGACAAAACAAACACGTAAAGTGCGAGTGATTGACATTTCATTGAGATTGCGTTGATATTGTTAATACTGCGCTGGGATACTATTTTGTACATAAAATATCAACCAGTTAGGTGATTACGTGAGTCAGATAAAAAAGTATTTTAATGTAGATTCGTACCAAAACTGTGCAGAATAAAGTACAGTAGTCTATAATAAAGTAGGGTGTTAAACCTACCTGTCATCCCCAACACTGATTCCCTGAAACAATCACTTGTAAACGTTGAAGGAGACTAAAGACCGGGTAGGAACACGGGTGAGCTATGGAAAAGTTTGGACGCGAGGGGGCGAGCCGTCACTCGACCGGCTGTCGTTGCCGTTACGGTACAGGCCAGTATTGGTAAAGTGCAGTTCGACCTTTACACTTAGCAACTGATACACAAACTGGTGCAAATTAAAATCCTAGCACCCAGATGGTGTTGTGATAAACGAATGAAATTTGGCCCCAAATATGCCCGCATGAAGAGTTTAAATGATTTAACATTAAAAGTTTTGCATGTAATAATGTGAGAATTACGGTGCTATATATTATGTAAATTACAAAAAAAAAAAATCTTTTTATTTTTTTAGCGTATAAGTGGCGAACAGTGTGGTGTCACATGACACTTGGTTGCCCACAAGTTTTTTGCTGTCTAAGTATGCCAAGGCGAAGAGTGACAACTCTCTAGACCCAAATGTCTAACAGTGAGAGAGGTCGGAGAATTGACGCGTTTTGAAAGGGTGCATCATATCGTGAAATTTCCAGAACGATTTGCCGTAGTGCAATGTCAGTATACAGACTTGTTGCACAGTGATGAAAAAAAGCTCTAATACTCCTAGAGCAGGCACAGGTCCTTACAGATAGGATAACAGCACGTGAAGACTGCCAAATGGTGTGGGTGGCTGTTGCTGGCAGATGGTTGACTGCAGGCCAGATCCAAGTAGTGGTTACACATAGTCACACCCTGCCTCCGCCCCTCCCCGGATGATTGTAAACTAATTGCTTGAAGCTGGGTTACACTCTCTGGCCCCTGTGCATTGTGTCCCATTAATCTAATTTCATTGCCATCATTATACCCTGGTATAATGCGAAACACAAATGGACATGTGAATGGCGTACATTTGTGTTTAGAGACGAGTCTCGATTCTGTCTGTGGCAAAGTGATAATCGACGACATGTTCGCAGGCGTAGTGGAGGAACGGCTTATCTGCTGTGATTTCAGAACCTCACGCAAGTGCCGTCACCGGTGTCATGTTTTGGTGGCAATCAGTTTCGATAGCATGACTGAGTCGGCTGTTGTTGAAGGCAATGACAGCCCATCACTAAGTGGACGGGGGTACTGCATCTTATTGTGATACCCTACATGTTCAACATCCGAATCGTATTTTTCCAACAAGACAGTGCCCGTTCCTCATACTGCGGCCATCGTCACACAAGCCTTGCAAGGAGTTTCGATCACAATATGGACAGCACGGTTCCCAGATTTGTCCCAAATAGAGCATTTCTACGATACCACAAGTAGACACATTAGATCACATGGTCATCAGCACAAACTGTGCTACAACTGACTGCAAAAGACATGCACGCGTAGTGAGACATACACCAAGAAGACATGCCGGCAAGGATCCACGAATGTATTGGTGCTCAAGTAGGGCGCATTTCTCACTGACAACTGTAAAAGGTAATAACTTAGCCTGATCCATTTCCATTTGTTATTATTTCCTTTAGGTACGGCCCTGGATATATTTTCAAAGTTTCCTAAATTTTGCCATTCATGTATGCGTGTTGTGATTTTAATTTCCGCCAGTGTAACTATAGGGCGACCATAAGATTTCGCTATAAATTTAAAAAAGTCGAAAACTACCCATTTGTTATTGAAACGTTAACATAGGCTGTATTTAAATGACTTCACAACCTCGGTATTTGGAGGACCAAGGGATGTTGAGAGGAAAGTTAACAGAAGTGGCTTGATCCAAGTAGAAGCAATTCCAGACCCAGATGGGGTCCCATTGGAGCAAACCCAGGATCCGGGTCCCACAAGTTGTGAGACCCTGGAAGATACTGTATTTTCAGAGAAGCAACTCTACATTAAGTTTCCTTCATAAAAATAGAGGAATAAATAAAATATAAAATCATAATTAAACATAATTAAAAAAAAAACAACGTTCAGGTAATAAAAGAACACGCCTTTGAGATATCTGTCGCCTTTACATGAAGTACTTAATAAGTGAAGTATTTTACTACCTGCCTACGAAATAAGTAGCTACAGACTCCTAAATATGATATGTATCGAAGCCCATCTCCATGTGTAAATTAGTAGTAGCATATAAATAAAGATGAAAACGGCTCGAATGTTCGTTCAGTTTATGATTAAAGCTCAATTTTTGTTCAGGAACAGAAGTTCAACATCCCTGTCGATTTAAGGAACCCATAAGAATGTAGGTACGTGTATTCGACAAAGAAATCTTCTTCTGTAAACTCTTAATGGAAAATTCTTAGAGAATCATACGCTTATTTATTTGATCGCGATCATATTTGTATATTCTCAATCAGTAGCAAGCATATCAAACTTACATGAACCTAGAGTTAAAGTGCTTAGGGGGCATCCATAAATTACGTGAGGTGAAATAGGGGCGGGGTCCAGCGAAATCTCACAAATTCTCACGTGAGATTTTTTAAAATTGTGTTGGACTGTAGAGCTAAAAAAAAAAAAAAGTGTTTACAAATGAGGCGAATGTCGAGTTTAGGGAGGTATTTCGTCGAAAAGTGTGGGTGTAATCGGCTTTGGGAGGGTGGACCTAAAAAAAATGGTCTCAAAAAGTTACGAAGACAATCCGTAGGGGGGGGGGGGGTCCGAAAATCTGAAAAACACCTCACGTAATTTATGGATGTCCCCTTACTAATGTTACGATTTCGCTAGCAAGATACGCGGTTCCGACTGTTTTAAACACATGCCCTACAAAAACTGATTACCGACAGACGATAACACTCGGACTCGTTCGGATTGACTTGAAACCTGACCGTATTGCTAGTTTAATGCAGTTTTCCGAATCATTTTATTTCATTTTCACAAATTCGAACATGATACGATTCCATGTCGAGTATAGGTGCACTGTTGACAAAAGGAAGGTACGCAGAGTGTATATCGGATAACACGAAATGTACTCAATTCGAATCTGTCAGATGATAAATTCAAAAATTACTAGAAAATACTTCAAGTCACTTGTGAATCTTAGCTAGAAAGTAATAGAATTCTAAAAAAGCAAAACAATTTTGAAGCCTAGACTACGCGTATTCCAGCATACGCTTGGTTGCTTTTTTTCATTTTCAAAGGAAAATCTAACATTTTTCTTGAAATAATTTCGAGGAATTACAATTTAACTGCCTAATTACCATGATTTTAACAATTATAGATATATCCTTTAATTTTAAAACTTCCTCTCTTAATACAAGAAAACTTACATTATATCCACCGCCGCTCGTAACAAACCAAACAACTGTGACGGACGGCAAGCACAACGAGTTCGTGTGATTGTTGGAGCAACAGAGCGATGCTCTATTGTTTAAGCGCGCGGTGTAGCCAATAATATTATTGTACTCTACTCTACTGGATCGTATGTGAAAAAGCGATAGATCAACTTAAAAAGAAATATTCAGAACATTACTGGTAAAGGTAGACGTGTTTCGACACCAAAGGATAAAAGAAGTCTATCAAATATATATATATATATATTTTTTGTATCACACTAATTTCGATTACTATTTCGAAATGCGGGTGTCACCCCCAAACGGGTGACACCCGGGCGGACCGCCCCCACCGCCCCCCCCCTAGCTACGCCACTGTGGGATAGCTCCAGTATTATAATCGAACTAAAAAATAAGGTGCATGGCGTGAAATCAGCGAGATATTAAACTTTAGTATTGATGATGTAAAGAAAAAAGTTACAAGCCAGCTAGGGTCATCCAGGCGAGAACGATCAAAACAGAAGAGAACTTCTATAACGGGAAGTGGTAAGTCTTTTTTAATACTATTTCTCACAGCTCAACGGATTTTGATTGAATTTGGTGTTACGAAATTCAGATCCTAAGTGCCTAAAATCATATTGATTTTGTGCCAGGCAATATAATTGTTTTACCAATTTTTATTAAAAACTTGAAATCAATGCCATACTTTAAAAAAAAAACAACATAATAATAACCTTTAAATCTATATTTGTAAACACAAATTAAAAATAGGTACCAGCCTTCATATAATTTTGGAGTGACTCAATAGTGCCATCACAGACTACCCGAACTAAACGGATGATGCTTTGTTTATAAACTTTGAACATATACTGCAGGCTTGTGTAGGGACTTCCTGAGGCTAGGAATCTTAAAGTTGTTATAAATTTTATCTTCTGGTGGGATCGCCTCACGCATAGGCGTATCGTGCATTTTAATATGAGGTCCAACTAATGACAGCAAATGTTCGAAATCGATCTCGTAAAGTTTTGAAATAGCTCATTGTCTTCTTCTAAAGTCAATACGTGAATTAAATTATTAAGATAATTTCTTCGCTGACGATGACTTTCTCTAATCCATGAACTTGGTAATTTTCTTCTCTGTTTTGACATCGTATGGATTATAATAAAGGCCGCAGCTACGCATGACACACGTCAATAGCCGAGCGTTTTCTGAGCACTGAAGCCAGGCTCGTTCGACCAAAATTTCCTTTTCCTTGAGCACGCTCGAACGAGCGCGCTCAAATGAATGAGCGGCTCATTCGCCTGAGTGTGCTCAAGTGGATACGAGGCTTTATAGCCTGCACAAAACACGCAGTTTATTCCAAAGAATACATGCTTTCCTGAAGATGACTGCTTTCAATTTTCAATCGAGGAAAACAAATGTTTACTCTTCACGGAAACAAATTCATTGTAGTTTTTCTTAAAACAAAATATAGGTAAGCATTAATCAAGATGAAGAAGATACATACAAGCAATAATATACAATGTACATACAAGGCATCTAATTTTATATACCATAATAATACAGTATGGAGCCTGATATTTCTGCCACCAAAGGAGTGTTCATTTCTACAAAGTCAGATATACTCTCCCTTTCTAACAATGTTGTGTTCCTTGCTCAATTTAAGTTAAAAACTTAATAAACGTATCTTAAGTGACTAAATGGCTCTCGCAAAATATCATACTTGAGGCACTGTGCGAGGATGCCTAATTTTCAGTTCTTTGTCACTATCTCCGTCCAAAAATATAACTCATAGCTCAATTAGTTCTCTGTAGTCGTCTCACGAAGGATTTTATTTTTTTAATTCAGTCAAATAGAAATTTTTCAACTACTCAATTTGTCTGTCATTGATTTTTTTTTTTTTTAGTGCTTGTATTAATTTGATGGCGTCATGCAAAAAATAACACCTTTCTTTCGAACATTTGCTCCAGAAGTACCCAGACACCATTGAGACGACGAATGTTAGATGCTATTGTGTCGCAGCTCATTATCTACACTTTGTCACCTACTCAGAGCATTCAGAACAACTCCACCTTGGTCATTATCACAAGAAGTTGCTCCCTGTTACGAAATGTAATTGTGAGACAGATTGGCAGTCGTTTTTCTTTAGAACTTCTTACACCCAGACCAGGCAACAACTTGCCATTCCACTGAATGGTCATGACTTGGAACACGTCATTTTTAAATCGGTTTACTACAGCTTCTGCTCGTTCCTTCCTCGTTTGTGTCCTCATTCGTTGAATGGAAGATATGTTCAAAGAAAAATCGTCAATGCTAAGTCCAAGTGCTTCCACGATAACTTGAAGAACGTATACTAAATCTCTTACAATTAACTGACATCTGTCCAAGGCAACTATTAATTTACGAGTAGTAATATTTTTTTATTCTGCGCTTTGCAGTAGTTCCTGATTGAATTATTTTGGGTGAGCTTGTTAAATTCTCTTCCTGATGTTCTTCATATCTAGAAGATGTATCATTGAGTTCGTCAGATCGCAGGAACAAATCATAGGACGCTGAAGAGCTTGCCTACCCACTGGACCACATATATTTTTGTATTTTTCTCTTTATTTATTTTCATTTGTTTTTTCCCTTTCTTCTACTCAGCTATTTTTCCGACACACACATCAAGCAACCTGGTCTTCCTGACGCTGCAGGAAGATTTTACCATACTTTGTTTACACCCTTTCGAGGGCGTAAGCGTGTGTACTACCATAAACATTATTTAATTCACGTTGCAAATCATCTTCTTTTCAAATGTTTCCATAATATTCTCCAAAATATAATGCACTCATGTACAGCGACTTTAGGGCTTTTACTCATAGTCAATTTGTCATCGCAAATATTAAAAAATAAAACTGATAGAACTCCTGCAATTTGGTAGTCTGCGTCTCCTAATAAAAAATATGCTTTTTGTTGTTCTTCATAATCTTAAAATTTTCTATTAAAACAAAACAATACGTCATACTATTCAAGAACTGTAATGACAGTAACAATTAAAGTGGGCGCGCGCCACTACTCTCGCGTAACTTATAGTAAGATGAATCGGTGAAAGTCGGCACGGTTTACAGTTATCCGAATGACATAAAAATTTATTTGTGAGTGTTTTAGGGTAAAATGAAAAAAATAGGACCTATGCGTTACAAAATTTTGTCTTTGAAAAATAAGGGACACCCTTCCTCTCACATCCCCTTCCCCCCACTGTAATCGGTACCACCGCTAACCTCAGCTAGGTTAAAGCTTCAATGAACATTGTAATTGATATCCGGGCAGGACTCAACAGGTTGTAATCGATACCACCTCCCCTACTTTTAATTCATACCTCCCGCCCCTCCTTGAAATCGATAACCCCGCGCAAGTGTTCAGGCATAAACCGGGTGTAATTGATATTACCCCTCTCCTTTTTGTAGCCGAAACCCCCGCGCAGGTTTTTGGGCATAGTCTACCACCCCTTCCCAACCGACCCTGGCATCATTATGCAGTCATGCCTCATCAAGTACTATTGTTATAGTTAGTGTATCAGCTGGACGCTGGTGATTCAAAACGTTTGATATTTGTTTTTACTTTAATACTTATTCTGCCAACGGGGTCTTCGGCGATTCAACATGGTGGAAACTCATTGACGGCCAGCCTTCTGTGACCATCGTCTTGACAATCAAGAAGTGGGGCTATATAGTTGGAAGATATAACAGGGAGTTTGTGGACATTTTTGGTAGTAAAGTGCTACGTGACTATTGTATAGCTACGGTACATTTGTTAAGTGGTCTCTGACTATCAACAGAATTGTTTAATAAATTAATTTTGAAATTCAATTTCAGAATCCAATAGTTCGCTTACTAAAAATTTCTAAATACAACATCAGTATTCCCTGAGTTATCTACTTCGTTGTATTTATTATGCGTTGGAGTACGAAAAACAAAATTATAATTGATAAAGCACGCTACTTGATATATATATATAATGTTTACTGGAAATGTCACAAAGGACCAGATACAACAGAAGAACATTCAAAATTAAAGTAGAAAAAAATTGAAGGAAACATCTTCTATAGAGCAAAGCAGCAAAATTCAACTTTGATTTCTTTCTACGGCTTAACTCACAATGGTCGTAATAGAAAAAGTTTTATCACCCATATCGTGCTATTATGAAAAATGATAGAAAATTTATTATATATTGAATACTTCATACCCAGAATGAAAGAAGTATCTGTTTATAATGTTTTATCTGCAAACTGGTGGCAGATGTGTGGTTCACTCTTTCGCAAACTTTCCACAGGAGATTATCACTACAGAATGATACATTTGTAACTCATTTATTTGATTTTTAGATCTATTTTTATTCATTAAATATTTTTTATGTCTGAAGCTAAATATTTTACAACAAAATACTTGTTTTCGTGTCACGTAATCGGCAGCCCTTTAGCATTGCTCTGAGGATAAAGGCGAGTTCCACAACACACATACAGTCTTAATTTTTAGTGTTTAGATTTATTGCAAACGAAATCGACAGCGTTCTTCTCTGGGTGCGCTTCGTGGATGTAATTCAAGGATAACATTTAGGGATTTCAACAGAAATTAGAAGTAAGAAGGTAAAAATACTAGCTATTCATTTTACCTTTTTGGTTTTCAAATAGAGGGATTCGAGAAGTTATATTGTCTGTATTGATGCTCAACCTCCAAGAAACATGGGTCATAGTTTACTTTTTATTCTCAAAACGCAGCTTAATATAGTTTCTTGTTTAGGGTTGTACTACTTTATTTATTTCTATTCCGTATCAAGTTCTAAAGATTAAAAAAACTAACTAAACAATTTGAAATGTTTCAGTGAAAAATAATGAATGGTATTTAATACGTCTGTGTTAAAGAGTAAGTGGAATAGGGATACGGGTTAACAGAGGTAGCAGTAAACAATACTTGAGATAGTTTTTAGTTCCAGTTTTTTTTTTCTGTCATCAGTCCTTCTACTGGTTTGATGCAATCTTTCTTCCCTTCCTATCTTGTGTTAACCTGTTCATCTCTACATACTCCTTACAAACCGCGTCCTCAATTATGTGCTTTATGTATTCCAATCTCTGTCTTCCTCTATAGCTCTTACCTTCGACTGTTCCCTTCACTAACAAATTAAACAATCCAGCATGTCTCAAAATACGACCTACCAGCTGTCCCACATTTATGTTGTAGATATGTTAAGACAAAAAAGAAAATGGAAAAAAGTTTATATCATTTATATATGATATGTGACCGAGGAACGGAGAAAGATGGGACAAATATGAGCCACAAATTACTCTGTATTTAAAATGACCATTCCTTTCAAGAAATATTCACAAAAGGCCTCGTTACTACTCTATGGAGTCTGTTTTATGTTTTTACTTTAGTTATTTATTGCTTCAATTTTCTGAAAAGTAGCACATTAAAATAAACGGAATAGCCTACTTCATAAGCATAAGTAATATTTAAAATTTTAACTCATTTCTAAATGAGTTAAATATCCGCCACAGATCAATCTGTATTTGAGATGAGCACTCCTAACAGAAAATACTGAAACAAGATCACTATCCTGCCCTTAGGATTCTGTTTTATTTTTTGACTTCGGTTATTTATTTCTTCAGTTTTCTGAAATGTAGGACATTAAAATAAAAGTAATACGTGAATCTAACGTAAACTAGAAATAACATCTAATTTACTGTAAACCTCTTTTCACTTGAAGAGATACTCATCTAAGATTACTACAATTTGAATTATTTTTATATTGTTACTAGCTGGTACCCACGACTTCGTTCGTGATTGTAAAGAATTCATATTGACAGCTATAGACATCTAACCACCATAGTGCACGATGGGAGACTCGATACTATTACCACACACAAATACCAGTCTTCTGCGCGATGTAGTTCAGGCAGCAAAGTAAAATTTACGGATAAACACAAGTCTTTGGATGAAATACGAAAATATTCATGATCGACCAATTTCAAACACCATATCTCACACACTCCCACAGTTACCGAATTTTGGCCAACGCTGTGATCGATGGGAGACTCTGTGTTACTACCACACACAAACGCCAGTGATCTGCGATTAATACTTTTCACTTATAAGTGATACACCGTGACACATGCGTCTTTGGCAGAAATATGAAATTGCCGCATGTCGACCATTTTCATCCCCCATATCTTCCACACCC